>JAVSCE010003048.1:0-277546 GCA_032199065.1 Smutsia gigantea
GGAGCGCGGCCCTGCCCAGCCCCTCGACGGCAGGCCGGGGAGGTAAGAAAACTCACGTGGCGGAGTCCAGGCCCCAGGCCCCTGGCGGCTTGGGCAGAAGCAGTAGGAATCCAGGGCCGGGTGCTGGGCGCCGCGAGGGAGGCTGGGCAGGGTCCGCAGAGGTTCCCGGCGTGACCTTGAGCCAAAGCCCGCATTTCTGGGCCCACTTCCCTGAGGCTGTTCCCTCCTGTGGCTCCTTTCTCACAGTTTCTTCTGAAAGTCAGTGACCATGTAGCTGGCCGTCCTCCCACTCACTTGAGAGGAGAGTCTGTCACTGTCACCAAACCGGCCGTGGGACAACCACATCATCACCTTTAGCGGCCGAGCCTTTAAGTATGCGCTGTGGGTTCCGAGGCTCTAGCCGAGCCAGCCCACGGACGGCCCAGGGCACCCTCCGCATTGCTGACGGGATGGACATAAAGTTCAGTATTTTTAACTGCTGCTAAAAATGGAGAGAAAGGGAATGTATACATATATTTTTCTACAGTCTCATACGCGCATTTACACATATTGGACAGTTAGGACTTAAGAAAGGAAAGGGGATGGTTTATGTTTAGAAAGTGAAATTTAAAATGAACACATTTCACATCATTATTGGAACTGAACATTATTTAAAATAACAATCACCTTTAGGAAGAAATATTCAGTGGATTGTAGTATGTACTTTTTGCTGTATTGCAAAGTAACTGAGAGCTGAATGTTTTCAGATTAAAGATTTTGTGGAAGGAAACACTGCAGGTTAGGTCACTTTAATGATAAACATTCAATTACCAAAACCAGGCTTATGTAATGTCTGTAATTAGAAAGTGGTTTACAGAGGGAACAAATGCTATATTGGAAAAATCTGTTTTGAGTTTTTGTCATTCTAAATGGAAGAGTATAGAGGACACAATCATTTTAAACATTGCTTTGTTTTCAAGTGGAGGTAGATGGAAGTTCTTGGAAGCATTTGTGTCAAGGTTAACTCTGAATCTGGTAACTCTCTTCCAAAGAGGATTCAGTGGTGTTAAATAGCAATGGAGGATATAAGGAATCAGTAGCTGGCAGAAGAGTGTGAAATCTTATGGAAAGGTCTACTTCTTGATGGCCTACACGCAAGGCTTTGAAACACTGACCCAGAATACCCATCTAGGGTTAGTTTCTCAACTTTGGCAGCAGGGTGAGAAGGGTCACCTGGGAGCATTCCCAGTCTGCGGACACCTGCTTCCACGCCCTCCCCGAGCCTTGTGTGATCAGCCTGGGGTGGGGCCGCTTTCTCTCCAGGTGGTTCTAATTTTCAGCCTGGCTGCCTGTGGCCTGTGTTTCCTGCTGGGATCTGCAGACCTGCCAGGGCCCTTCCTTCCCTGCAGCCATGCCCCCTCTCACTGAAAACACATTCTGGCTGGCTGAGCCTTACTGGCTGCACGGAAGACAAGCAATGGGGCAGCCTAAGCAGGGCGTCCGGAGTCGCTGCCTTGATTTTAGACGCTACGTGTTACCAAAACATCCAGGACTCCTGCCACCAGTTTTCTCTCTCTGTGGAAAATATTGTGCCGCGGGCAGGTAGGCGAGGGGAAGGCCGGCAGCTCTCACCCAGAGAAGCGTCCTAGGGCCGCGAGCTCTGGTCTTTATCCCGGGGTGCCCCAAGTCCTGGTCGCTCATCCTCCGACTTGCACCGAGGTCTGGAGGCCTGCGTGGGGAAGTGTCCTGACTCAGCTGGAAAGGAAAGGGGCACAGTTTTTGATGTGTGGACGTTAGGTTAGCCTGCTTTAATTGGAAGTGCTGGTTCCTTTTAACTTTCACAGCCCTAACTGTTGTAATGCAAGTTCAGTTATCTAATAACATATATCACCGTCTGTTAAATGTAAGCAATTCCCGAGAGCAGCGATTGTGTCTGTTTCTAGGGCAGCTGTGCTTTACTGACCAAACAGCGAAGTGTGACCTGAGGAGGCGGGCGTGCAGGGCTTGGACCGCCTCATGGGTCTGGCTCATTTCTTAAAGGGCAAGTAGGGTTCATGCGTGATACTTGAGGAGTTTTGAGGCAAAGGGTCGGTCGTAGTAAAACTGGCGATTTCCACCTGCCAGGACGTTCTGCAGTGGTCAGAGCTGGACTAACTGGGCGTATGCGTCAGTCTTCTGTCCTCCCCTAATCTGTGTAAATAACCATACAATAACAGAAAACACACCGTGGTGGTCATAGAATAAATGGATTTCTCAGAGGAGCAGAAACGGAGGGACTGCTGAGCGGGAAAGCAGGTCGGGGTGCACTGAAGAGTGAAGTAGCGCAGAATGCCTCCTGAGAGCCTGCAGGGGAGAAACTCCCCAGTGCTGTGGGCACGTCAAGGGAAGGACATGCCTGGGGGTGGTGGAGCGCAGCCGCTCCTCACCGGGAGGAAAGCAGGCCAGCAGAGGGACCGGTCAGGCTGCCGGCGCCTGTGCAGTGCCTTCCTCCCTGTGGGCCTCGTGGACGTGGACAGTCCTGAGCGCAGAGGCAGAGCCAGGCCCTGGGAGCCAAACTCAGCGCAGCTCAGCGACCTGGGACTGGGGCTCCCTGCTGTGGCCCTTCTGGTTCCAGTCTAAGGGGCAAAGCCTTTCCAAGGAGGCTGCTGCCTTCCCTCTCCTGAGGCGGAGTGCACAAGGTGAACAGTTAAGTCTCACTGAACAGAGTCTAGGAGTAACTGTTGAGAATGTTTACAGCAAACAATTTGCATATGAACATACATTGCTGTACATCAATAAGAAAAACATAAGAACATCTCAAAAATTGGGTAAAGGATCTGAATAGGAATTCACTAAGGTGGGTAGAAATACCAAATTGATATGGATCTTCAAGTACATATTTAGAAACTGAACATAGGAAAAAATCTGTGAAAGTACAGTTTATTGTAAAAAAATCCAAGTCTGTAGTGACAGAGATAAGGATAAGGAGAAAATATACTTCCGCATATTACCCATGGTGGTGAATATTATTTTGAATACTTCAGAGGAAAAGACTGGCAATATGTAGTAAAGTTTAAAATATAAATAATTCAGCTATCTCAATTCTATATGTAAAACCTTAAGCCAACTTGTCAATAAAATGATACGTAGAAAGATGTTCATTACTCCAGGATTTGTAACAACAAATTAAGAAGAATAATTACAAAAAGTAAAATAGACATGCACACAATAAAATAATATTATTTCATTAAAAGAATTATTTTATCAATATAAATAGAACAAAATACTACTAAAAAGATACCGTGAACATAGTATTATAGTATTTATGTAAATATACACAAATGAACAAAACACATTTGTATAAACATTACTTGCATGTATTTCCCTTAAATATTGTTACACTCTAGTTTCCCTTAGTAACAAAAGTTATTGAATAAATTATCTGTACTTCCTATTATTTTCTCTCATTCTATCCTAAAAGGCCTTGTTCCCACCTCTTTTGAAACCGCTCCGCCAATGTCAGTGACCTTCATCTTGTCAAATACTCTGATCTGGTCGAAATCCTCTACTTTACTTTTCACAAGCTTTTAACACAGACCACTGCCTCCTTTTTGAAATTAGTACAGTACTTGTGTTCCAAAATACCACACTAACCTTTTTTTCAAAAACTCCAATTTTCTTTGTTTTATCTCTACTTGAACTCAAAATTTTGAATTGCTCCAAAGGCTTTCCAGTGGTCATCTTGGCTTTTTTTTTAATATAATTTATTTTATTATCATTAATCTACAATTACATGTGCAATATTACGGTTATTAAACTACCCCTTCATCAGGTCCCCCCCACCAACCCCATTACAGTCACTGTCCATCAGCGTAGTGACATGCTATAGAATCACTACTTGTCTTCTCTGAGTTGTACTGCCCTCCCCGTGCCCCCACAACATTACAACATTACATTACATTAATCGTAATGCCCCTTTTTCCCTCTTATCCCTCCCTTCCCGCCCATTTTCCCCAGTCCCTTTCCCTTTGGTAACTCTTAGTCCGTTCTTGGGTTCTGTGAGTCTGCTGCTGTTTTGTTCCTTCAGTATTTTTTCTTTGTTCTTATACTCCACATATGAGTGAAATCATTTGATACTTGTCTTTTTCGGCTTGGCTTATTTCACTGAGCATAATACCCTCTAGCTCCATCCATGTTGTTGCAAATGGTAGGATTTGTTTTCTTCTTATGGCTGAACAATATTCCATTCTGCATATATGTACCACATCTTCTTTATCCATTCATCTACTGATGGACACTTAGGTTGCTTCCATTTCTTGGCTATTGTAAATAGTGCTGCAATAAACATAGGGGTGCATCTGTCCTTTTCAAATTGGGCTGCTGCATTCTTAGGGTAAATTCCTAGGAGTGGAATTCCTGGGTCAAATGGTATTTCTATTTTGAGTTTTTTGAGGAACCTCCATACTGCTTTCCACAATGGTTGAACTAATTTGCATTCCCACCAGCAGTGTAGGAGGGTTCCCTTTTCTCCACATCCTCGCCAACATTTGTTGTTGTTTGTGTTTTGGATGTTGGCCATCCTCACTGGTGTGAGGTGATATCTCATTGTAGTTTTAATCTGCATTTCTCTGATGATTAGCGATGTGGAGCATCTTTTCATGTGCCTGTTGGCCATCTGAATTTCTTCTTTGGAGAAGTGTCTATTCATGTCCTCTGCCCATTTCTTAATTGGATTATTTGCTTTCTGTTTGTTAAGGTGCATGAGTTCTTTATATATTTTGGATGTCAACCCTTTATCAGATACGTTTTTATGAATATATTCTCCCATACTGTAGGATGTCTTTTTGTTCTACTGATGGTGTCCTTTGCTGTACAGAAGCTTTTCAGCTTGATATAGTCCCACTTGTTCATTTTTGCTTTTGTTTCCCTTGCCCGGGGAGATATGTTCATGAAGAAGTTGCTCATGTTTATGTCCAAGAGATTTTTGCCTATGTTTTTTTCTAAGAGTTTTATGGTTTCATGACTTACATTCAAGTCTTTGATCCACCTTGAGTTTACCTTTGTGTATGGGGCTAGACAGTAGTCCAGTTTCATTCTCTTACATGTAGCTGTCCAGTTTTTCCAACACCAGCTGCTGAAGAGGCTGTCATCTCCCCATTGTATATCCAAGGCTCCTTTATCAAATATTAATTGACTGTATATGTTTGGGTTAATGTTTGGATTTTCTATTCTGTTCCACTGGTCTGTGGGTCTGTTTTTGTGCCAATACCAAATTGTCTTGATTACTGTGGCTTTGTAGTAGAGCTTGAAGTCAGGGAGTGTAATTCCCCCTGTTTTATTCCTCCTTCTCAGGATTGCTTTGGCTATTCGGGGTCTTTTGTGGTTCCATATGAATTTTAGAATTATTTGTTCCAGTTCATTGAAGAAAGCTGTTGGTAGTTTGATAGGGATTGCATTGAATCTGTAGATTGCTTTAGGTAGTATAGCCATTTTGACAATATTGATTCTTCCTAGCCAAGAGCATGGGATGCATTTCCATTTGTTAGTGTCCTCTTTAATTTCTCTTAGGAGTGTCTTGTAGTTTTCAGAGTACAGGTCTTTCACTTCCTTCGTTAGGTTTATTCCTAGGTATTTTATTCTTTTTGATGCAATTGTGAATGGAATTGTTTTTCTGATTTCTCTTTCTGTTAGTTCATCATTAGTGTGTAGGAAAGCAACAGATTTCTGTGTGTTAATTTTGTATCCTGCAACTTTGCTGAATTCAGATATTAGTTCTAGTAGTTTTGGAATGGAGTCTTTAGGGTTTTTTATGTACAGTATCATGTCATCTGCAAATAGTGACAATTTGACTTCTTCTTTACCAATCTGGATGCCTTGTATGTCTTTGTTTTGTCTGATTGCCGTGGCTAGGACCTCCAGTACTATGTTGAATAACAGTGGAGAGACTGGGCATCCCTGTCTTGTTCCCGATCTTACATGAAAAGCTTTCAGCTTCTCACCATTAAGTATGATGTTAGCTGTGGGTTTGTCATATATAGCCTTTATGATGTTGAGGTATTTGTCGTCTGTACCCATTTTGTTCAGAGTTTTAATCAGGAATGGATGCTAAATTTTGTCAAATGCTTTTTCAGCATCTATGGAGATGATCATGTGGTTTTTGTTCTTCTTTTTGTTGATGTGGTGGATGGTGTTGATGGATTTTCGAATGTTGTACCATCCTTGCATCCCTGGGATGAATCCCACTTGATCATGGTGTATGATCCTCTTGATGTATTTTTGAATTCGGTTTGCTAATATTTTGTTGAGTATTTTTGCATCTACGTTCATCAGGGATATTGGTCTGTAATTTTCTTTTTTGGTGAGGTCTTTGCCCGGTTTTGGTATTAGAGTGATGCTGGCTTCATAGAATGAGTTTGGAAGTATTCCCTCCTCTTCTATTTTTTGGAAAACTTTAAGGAGAATCGGTGTTATTTCTTCTCTATATGTCTGGTAGAATTCAGAGGTGAATCCATCAGGCCCGGGGGTTTTGTTCTTGGGTAGTTTTTTGATTACCAATTCGATTTCGTCGCTGGTGATTGGTCTGTTTAGTTTTTCTGTTTCTTGCTTGGTCAGTCTTGGAAGGTTGTATTTTTCTAAGAAGTTGTCCATTTCTTCTATGTTTTCCAGCTTGTTAGCATATAGGTTCTCATAATATTCTCTTATGATTCTTTGTATTTCTGTGGGGTCCGTCGTGATTTTTCCTTTCTCATTTCTGATTGTGTTTATGTGTGTAGATTCTCTTTTTCTCTTAATGAGTCTGGCTAGGGGTTTATCTATTTTGTTTATTTTTTCAAAGAAACAGCTCTTGGTTTTATTGATTTTTTCTATTGTTTTATTCTTCTCAATTTTATTTATTTCTTCTCTAATCTTTATTATGTCCCTCCTTCTGGTGACTTTGGGCCTCATTTGTTCTTCTTTTTCCAATTTCAGTAATTGTGTCTTTAGACTATTCATTTGGGAATGTTTTTCCTTCTTTAAATAGGCCTGGATTGCAATATACTTTCCTCTTAGAACTGCCTTTGCTGCGTCCCACAGAAGTTGTGGCTTTGTGTTGTTGTTGGCATTAGTCTCCATATATTCTTTGATTTCTGTTTTGATTTGGTCGTTAACCCATTGATTAATTAGGAGAGTGTTGTTAAGTCTCCATGTATTTGTGAGCCTTTTTGATTTCTTTCTAAAATTTATTTCTAGTTTTATACCTTGGTGATCTGAGAAGTTGGTTGGTAGGATTTCAATATTTTTGAAATTACTGAGGTTCTTTTTGTGGCCTAGTATGTGGTCTATTCTGGAAAATGTTCCATGTGCACTTGAGAAGAATGTGTATCCTGTTGCTTTGGGTGTAGAGTTCTGTAGATGTCTGTTAGGTCCATCTGTTCTAGTGTGTTGTTCAGTGCCTCTGTGTCTTTACTTATTTTCTGTCTGGTTGATCTGTCCTTTGGAGTGAGTGGTGTGTTGAAGTCTCCTAAGATGAATGCATTGCTGTCTATTTCCTCCTTCAATTCTGTTAGTATTTGTCTCACATATGCTGGCGCTCCTGTGTTGGGTGCATATATATTTATAATGGTTATATCTTCTTGTTGGACTGACCCTTTATCATTATGTAATGTCCTTCTTTATCTTTTGCTACTTTCTTCATTTTGAAGTCTATTTTGTCTGATACAAGTACTGCAACACCTGCTTTTTTCTCCTTGTTGTTTGCATGAAATATCTTTTTCCATCCATTCACTGTTAGTCTGTGTATATCTTTGGATTTGAGGTGAGTTTCTTGTATGCAGCATATAGATGGGTCTTGCTTTTTTATCCATTCTGTTACTCTGTGTCTTTTGATTGGTGCATTCAGTCCATTTACATTTAGGGTGATTATCGATAGATATGTACTTATTGCCATTGCTGGCTTTAGATTCGTGGTTACCAAGGGTTCAAGGGTTGCTTCTTTACTATCTAACAATCTAACTTAACTTTCTTGTTAAGTTATTGTAAACACAGTCTGATGTTTCTGTATTTCTCTCCCTTCTTATTCCTCCTCCTCCATTCTTTCTATAATAGGTGTTTTATTCTTTGCCTTTAGTTGGTATTTGGATGGTCTGCTTTCTTTGCTATGATTTTATTTTCTCTGGTGACATCTTTTTAGCCTTAGGTGTACTTCCCTCTAGAGCAGTCCATTTAAGATATCCTGTAGTGGTGGTTTATGAGAGGCAAACTCTCTCAACTTTCGTTTGTCTGGAAATTGTTTAATCCCTCCATCATATTTAAAGGATAATCGTGCTGGATACAATATTCTTGGTTCGAGGCCCTTCTGTTTCATAACGTTAAATATATCATGCCATTCTCTTCTGGCCTGTAAGGTTTCTGTGGAGAAGTCTGATGATAGTCTGATGGGTTTTCCTTTGTAGGTGATCTTTTTTCTCTCTCTAGCTGCCTTTAATACCCTGTCTTTATCTTTGATCTTTGCCATCTTAATTATTATGTGTCTTGGTGTTGTCTTCCTTGGGTCCCTTGTGTTGGGAGATCTATGAGCTTCGGTGGACTGCGAAACTATTTCCTTCCTCAGCGAGGGAAAGTTTTCAGCAATTATTTCTCCAAAGACACTTTCTACCCTTTTTTCTCTCTCTTCCTCCTCTGGTACTCCTATAATGCGAATATTGTTCCGTTTGGATTGGTCACACAGTTCTCTTAATATTCTTTCATTCCTAGAAATCCTTTTATCTCTCTCTGCCTCAGCTGCTCTGTACTCCTGTTCTCTGTTTTCTATTCCATTAACAGTCTCTCGCATCTCATCCATTCTGCTGTTAAGCCCGTCGATCGCTTGTCTGATTTCTGTATTGTCTTTCCTCAGTTCCCTCACTTCCTCCCTCAGCTCTTGCACATTTCTCTGTAGGTCCATCAGCATGGTTATGACTTTTATTCTGAATTCTTTTTCAGGAAGACTGTGCATTTCCATCCCTTCAGACTCCCTCTCTGGTGTTGTCTGGTTGATTTTGGTCTGAACCATATTCCTCTGTCTTTTCATGGCTATAGAAGTGGTCGCTGGTAGTTGCCACGTATGTCAGCTGGGCTCTTTAAGACTTTAAAAAGAGAAGAAAAAAAAGAAGAAAGAAAAAAAGAAAGAAAAGAAAAAACAAAAACAAAACAAAAAAAAACAAAAAAAATGCCCACTGGTCGTAGATTCTGTGGGAATGCTGTAGATGGCGCTAATGCCCTGCTATTCCACAGCTGTGGCTGCGCCACTCCGCAGGGCCCTTTATCGCTCTGGCAGGGGTGGGAACGAATAGGAGGCTGTTGATCTCAGTGAGAAGTGTAAGTATGGCTACGCTTCCTCAGTCGCCAGCTAAGGCGTCTGAAACTCCCCAGGACTCCCAGCCTGCTGGGCTGAGTGTGCTGGGGCGATCCGGCTCCTCCGCTGGGCTCCTGTCTCTTTAAGACCGCTGAAGAAAGCGCACGCTTTTTTTTTTCCTTCCCGGGAGCCGGCTGCATGCACCCTGGCGCGTTCCCTGCTCAGATCCTGCCCCTCTGTCTCTCCAGTCTCCGCTGCACTGCGCAATGTGGGTCAGCACTCCCCGCGCAGATCACCGGGGCTGGCCACTTCGTGGGGTGTACTTCCACTCCCTCCCGGCTCTGAATCCTGTCCTCCCGCCGGTGCGCTGGGGTGGGGGAGTGCTCGGGTCCCGCCGGGTCGCGGCTCCGTATCTTACCCGCCTCTTGGGGTGCCGAGTCCTCTTTGGTGTAGCCGCACGCTGTGCGCTTTCCTGTCTATTCTCTTCTCTCTTTTAGGAATAGATGTATTTGCTGTGTTTTCGTAGATAAATATAGTGTTGGGAGGAGATTTCTGCCGCCCTGCTCACACCGCCATCTTCCCGGAAGTCCGTCATCTTGGCTTTTTCCTAAGCTTATTCTAGTTGATCTTCACCTTTCCCGTCATTTTACACACTGCATGCCGAATAAACTGATAACCTGAAATATTTAACCTGAGGGCCACATTCTCCCCTGAAATCCAGACTCTTGCGTGGAATCATTTTTCATCACTTCTACCTTATTTTAAGATACAATTTCTCACTTGAAAATTGCAACTGCCTTCTAAAATATCTGAAATTAGTTTCTTTAAAAAAGCATAGATATTAAATATTTCAATAATTAATAGCTGAAAATTTGTCAAATATGAGGATAACAATAAATCCACAGACCCCAAAATTGAATCAGTACCAGATGAAGAGGACATCTCTGAGGCACAAATTAAGTGCTGAAGATGTGTTCTTTAAAGCAGCTGGAAAAATGTGTATTACAGACAGAGGAGCAAACCTGAGGACGGCAGCTACTTGTCAGAAGCTGTATAAGGGAAAGGCCAAGGCATCGGCATTTTCACTGAAAAAAGAAAATGCCAGTCTAGGGTTCTGTACCAGGAAAAACTGTAACTTCAGATGAAACAATGACTATTTGAGAGAAAAATCATGTAGTGCTAGCAGGTCTTAACTATCAGAAATGTTAATTTCTGCAGGGAAAAAGAAAAATACCAGAGGGATACTAGGATCTTCAGGATCTACAAAATGAAAGAGCACTGGGACAGCATGAAAATGTAAGTAAATATGAACAAGACCTTTATTTAAAGTCTTTTTTTATTGTGGTAAAATATACATAATACAGTTTCACATTACAGTCATTTTAAAATTACAGTTTTGTGGCATGAAGTACATGCGCAGTGTGAAGCCATCTCTGCCATCCACGCCACAAGGCTGTGGTGTGTGTCGGAATTTCCTTTATTCTTAAGGCCGAATGACACCCTGTTTTATGTAAATACCGTATTTGGTTTAACCGTTGGGCATTTGGTTTAACCGTTGGGCATTTGGTTTGCTTCCACCTTTTGGCTGTTGTGAATACAGCTGTTATGGATGTGGATGTACAGACATCTGTTTAAGCCTTTACTAGGGTTCTTTTGGGTATATTCTCAGAAGTTGAATTGCTAGGTCATGGAAATTCTACTCGTTATTTGAGGAACTGCTTTATTTTCCTCGGTAGCTGTACCTCTTTACATCCCATCAACAGTGTGCAATGATCTCAGTCTCTCCATATACTTGCCAGTATTTTCTTATTTTTGTGATAGTTGTCATCCTGGTAGATATGAATTGATATGTTAATGTGGTTTTGTTTTGCATTTCCCAGATGATTAGTGATGTTCAGAATCTTTTGACACTGTTACCATCCGTTTGTATGTCTTTAGAGAAATGTCTGTTTAAATTATTTGTCCATTTCTAAGGAGGTTATGTTTTTGTTGATTTGTTGTTCTTTATATATCCTGGGTAAATCTGCTATCTGATAAGAGACTTGGAAATATTTTCCTCCATTCCATGCATTACCTTTACACTTTGATAGTTTTTTTTTTTTACCTGAAAGCTTTTAATTTTGACATTCAGTCGATATTTTCTTCTGCTGACTATGCTTTTGGTGTTATATCTAAGAAATAATTGATAAACCTGGTGTCATGAAGCTTTTCCCCACTGTTTTCTCCTAAGAGTTTTATAATTTTAGCTCATACACTAGGTCTTTGTTCCATTTAGAGTTAATTTTTGCATATGGTAATAAGGTAAGGACCCAACTTGATTTTTTTTTTTGGCTTGTGGGTATTTAGTTTCCCAGGATTTGTTAAGACAGTTTTCCCCATTAAAATGATGCTGGTAAGTTTTGACCATATATCATTGGATCATATATATAAGGATTTATGTCTGAGTACTCTGTTCTGTTCTGTTGGTCTATATGCCCTTGTGATAGTAGCATACTGCTTTGATCAGTTTAGCTTTGCAGCAAGTCTGCAATTGGGAAATGTGGGATCATGGGCATCGCACTTCTTCAACATTGCTGTGACTACTCAGGGTCCCTTGAGATCCATGGGAGTTTTAGGATGGATTTTTCTATTTCTGCTAAAAACAACTTTGGAGTTTTGGTAAGGACTGCACTGAATCTGTAGACCACTTTGGGTAGTATTGACATCTTAACGATATTCTTCTAAGCTGTGGAACATAAAATGCCTTTTTATTGTCATCTTTGTTTCAGCAAGGTTTTAAAGTTTTAAGAATACAAGTCTTTTTGCCACTTGCATTCTTTTTGATGCTACCGTAAAAGGAATTATATTCTTAATTTCCCTCTCAGATGATTAAAAAATCAGTGGTATTTCTATATTTTAACTATTTTATTGAAATATAGTTTATGTACAGTATTTGTTTCAGATGAACAACTTAGTGATTCAGCAATTATATACATTATTAAATGCTTACCATAAGTATAATTACCATCTGTCCCCATACAAAGTTATTACAATATTATGAGCTATATTCCTTACGCTCTGCTTCTATCCATGTGATTAAACTATTTGTGATTTGAAGTTTGTACCTCCTTATCTCCTGCTATTTCCCCCCATCTTCCCATCGCCACAGTAACCGACCTCCGGTTCTCTTTGTTTGAGTCTGTTTCTGGTTGATTTGTTTTGTTTTGCAGATTCCACATATAAGTGAAATCATATGGCATTCCTCTATCTCTGACTTATTTTCACTTAGCATCATACCCTCTAGGTCCATTCATGTTGCAAATGGCCAGATTTATTCTTTTTTGTGGTTGATTGATATTCCATCATGTAAATGTACCATATCATCTTTATCCAGTCATCTACTGATGGACACTTTGCCTCCATATCTTGGCTATTATAAATAATGCTGCAATAAACATAGGGATGCATATAACTTTTTGAATTAATTATTTTATTTTCTTTGGATAGATTGAATGCCGTTAATTTTTGTGTATTCCTATATCCAGTAACATAATTCTTTTATTAGTTACGGGTTTTGTTTTGTTTTATTTTTGTTGGCTTTCTACATATAATGTCATATTCTCTGCAAACAGAATTTTATTGTTCATTTCCAAATTGGATGCTTTTTCTTTCTTTCCTAATTGCTCTAGCTAGGACTTGTACTACATTGAGAGAAATGGCAAAAAAGAAAAAGACATTCTTGTCTTGTTCTAGTTTAAAATGCTTTCACAATTTTTTTAAAATAAACATAATAATGTCTTTTAGATTGTATAGTTTATATAGGTGAAAAATAATAGACCATGTTTGGGAAGACAGAGTATATACAGTAGTAAACGGCTCTTGGTCTGTATGCGAAGTAGCATATTACTGAATATATGCTATACCCAGTGAAAGATTTATTATAAACCTCTTGCAAACAATGATGATAAAGCAAGTATAGCTAATAAGCCAAAAGGGAAGATTAAATGAAATTCAAAAGTTACTCAATCTACAAGAAGGGAGAAAAGAGGAAAAGGACAAAGAACAGTAGTAACATAACATAGATGACAAGATGGTTTTAAAGAAAACCGTATCAATTATATTAAATTTAAATGACCAAATATTCCAACAGTAAGGAGAACTAGACAACTCACAACTACACAATTCACAGCTACAAGTGAGAAGTGCAACACTTCTCTCAGATTCGTACATAGATGTGAAGAATATTGTCAAGCAACTGTACCTATATAAAAACATATAGGGACTGATCTGCCTATTAGAAGAAAACACTATTTTCCAATACTCAACATTCATCAAGATAGGTTATATTCTAGACTTGCTTATTTTAATTTAAAAAATATTTTAAAAATACGTTTATTTTTAAAAACTCTTATTTTAGTTTCAAACCAGATACCAAAAAGAGAACAACACTTAAAAAAATCATCAAACAGTGGGAAATAATGTAGTGCACTTTTAAAGGACTCATTGGTCATTAAAGAACAAAAGGGCATTTAAAAGTGTTTTGAACTAAGTTAAAATGCACATACCTGTTTTTTGGATGCAGGTGAAGTGGTGCTCACAGCGATGTTTATAGCATTAGATGCTTAGATTGGAAGAGAAGATTCCAAACCAATGACAAACTTCAACCATGCGGACCTGTAGCGTACACAGCACACTGACCACTGGGCCAAAATAACAGACATGAAAGTAAACAAACCGCAATATCTGAAAGGAAATCAATGAAACCAAAACTTGTTTCTTTGAAAACATAAGTAAACACACTTACCATAATGAATAAACACCAGAAACTCCCACAGATGATTCAGACACATAAAACACAGGTCAGCCAACTACAGCTCCTAAACCCAACCCTCCTGGCTCCCTGTTTTCCAAATAAAGTTCCTTTGGAGCATATCTGTACCGATTTATTTTCATGTTGCCTGTCATTGCTTTGGGACTGATAGAGATGAGTACTCATGATGGAATGTATAGTGCAGAAAACCTGAAAGCTGGCATTTTACAGAAAAAGCTTATAACTAATAAAAGAGAATTATGTACAGAAATGTACCATTTATTTTAAAACTGAGGGGGAATGTGCATGTTTCTAGAGAAGCATTAAGGTGGCTGTAGCTCACTGAAAAATGAAATAGTTAACCTGAGTGCATGTGTTACCACAATATTTGACTAAATAAGTTCTGAAAGAAAAGCATCAGTTACACACATAACACAACACGGCAGACACCTTTCAGTCATTCTAGCAGGCCAGCACAACCCAGCTACTAAAGCACAACTTAGGACCTTACAAAAAAGGAAAAGCACAGACTAGTCCTCCCAAGCACATGGACATAAAAATCTTCAAGAACATTTTAGCAAATCAAATCCAATGTAAAACGAGTACAGACATATGGATTTATCCCAGAAGTGCAAGTCTGGATTATTTGAAAATCAATGCTCTTCACCATATTAAATAGTGAAGGAGGAAAAGAACATGATCGTATCAGCAGATACAGAGATAATATCTGTAAAAACTCGATCACCCTTCTTGATAAAAATTCTCAGCAAGATAGCATTAGAAGGAAAAAGTAATTGACTTCTATGGAAAAACCTGTTTCCATTATACTTAACAGTGAATAACTAAATACCCTCCCTGTAAGAGCAAGGCAAAGATTTCTCCTCTTATCACTGATACTCTATACATTGTACCAAAGGTTGTAGCTATTAGAGTGGAAGCAAAGCAAAGAAAAATGCTTTGACATTGGAAGATAAATGAAAATGTCTCCACTAGCAAATGCCGTCTGCTAATTACAAAACCCTACAGAATATATAGAACACACACAACACCAAGCAATTCTGACACCAGCAGGGTGTCTGAGAATTCGGCTCAATTCTGACACCATGTCCCCGGGTACAGTATCGGATGCCACAGATTAGGCTTCAGTGCTGCAACACTTCCCCTTCCCCCGTTTCAGATGTTAGTCCTAAATCCCAGGCTGTTACTGTGCTTCTGACCAACTGGCTGCAGATTGGAGGTTCCAGCGACGGCCTGCTTATGTTCGATTAATTTGCTAGAACACCTCACAGAACTCTGGGAAACTCCTCCCACTTTATTCAAGGATGTGATGAAGGGTATGAACCAACAGCCAGATGAAGAGAGATGCACAGTGAGGTCCTGAACCAAGGAACTTCGGTTAGTGGAAAGGGGGCCCTGCCTCAGAGCATTCTGGCTCCCCAGGTGTGGAAGCTCTCAGAGAAAGGACCGAAAATCTAAAAATCTGTGGTCTTGGATTTTTATGGTGGCTTCATTACATAGTCATGATTGACTAAATCATTGGCCATTGGCTGATTCGTTCTCCAGGCTCTCTCCCTCCCCCTGAGTTTGGGTGGCGGGGGTCTGTGGTGGGGCTGAAAGGTTCAACCCTTCAATCACATGGTTCGTCATCCTGAAAAACAGCGCCACCTTTGGGTGGGGTCCCAAAGTCACCATCAGTAGTAAGAAGATGACCTTATCACCTTTATGGCTCTGGAGTGTTATCAAGAACTGTGGATAAAGACCAAATATATCTGAGAAACATATTTTTGTCATCTGACTGACCAAATATATGTTTCTTATAAACCCTTATATCACAGTAGCCCAGGAATATTTTTGTACAAATAGGCATACTCATTCTAAAATTAATACAGTAAAATAAATTACCTAGATTAACAAAAATTTTGAAGAATGTCAGAAGACACATCGTACTCAATTTCAAGACTCATTATAAATACAGAAATTGAAACAGTTGGCTATTTGTGTAAAGATACATATCTATTATTTTGCAGGCTTCCTTGTGAAAACTTTGTTAAACACATCAATTGGGTTAAAAGAGAGATTTCTGAAGACTGCCAGTAGAATGGATGTACTCTTCACTTTGAGACGTCTTAATGAAATATTTGCTTTAACATAGAGATAGCAGGTTTGTGGGGATTTTTTTCCTATGTGATCGTTTCTCCAAGGTTTTCACCTGCTTGCTTGCTCAGGTCCCACACTGTCCCTACTCTAGGTAACACCCAGGGTGACTCACTCCCCGCCCTGCCAGCACCCCTTTCCTGACTTCAACCATCACCAATTTCAGGTGATAGTTTTGTACATTACAAATGTAGATTATCTGAGGTTTTCATCATCCTGTAATTGTTCCTGGCCTGATTCAGTTGTTATCAATAATACAATTTTTAAGAATTTAGATGTATGATGGGAAATTTTATAAATTTCCTCTGCAGGAAATTTTGGTTGGAACATCGGCAGCTGATGGCTCATAAGTAGCAATATTCTTGATTATGGACAGAGTATAGAGTGAAAGTGGCAGAGATTATTAATCCTCATTAAAAGGTAATGAGAATGACTCCATCTCATTTCAGTTGTGATGAACATATTTCAAGGGGAGAGTACTGTCTGCTTTCTCAGGAGAATGCTTTTAGCACCAACAGACACTGAGAGATAACTTATCACCAACTGATCAGACAAGATGACTTATCTTGACAATTGGAAAGGAAGCCCAATATATCCAAGGTTTCTTCCAGAATATTTAGAGAACCTTGTTTTTTATTCTGTTTTCCATAATAGCTTAGAGCCAGACCTTATTTACATATCATTTAATTGAATAAAATAACAGCATAGGCACTATAACACACTTATAGTCACTACTACTTAAATAATCATTCTTTAGTTGTATATCCCATGCTATAGCTTCAACAAGTAATAATAGTCACTTGAAATAGCCATTTTCAATATTAAGGAAATTTCTTTAAACTAAGAGCAATTATCAAAGGAAATATAAAAAATAAACATAGAGCTCTGTTTCTAGCAACATAGTAGCTAAGTTATCTAGAAGCTTGGTTTCCACACCACAACACAAAACACCCAGAAATGCCGTATAGGACAGCGCCCAGTGTGGAAAAACAAAGAGAAAACTGAAAACAAGATCTGTTGCCTGAAGTTACAGATGTACTGGAGTCTTTTGCAGATGTTGGTAACCAAGGGCTTGTGTTTTAATGACTATATTTGGAATAAGAGATGTCACCTTGATTTCAGACAGTGCACTAATTTGGGAATAAATTTCCCATGCGTAGGTAAGGTCCTTTAAAGCAATGATTTCTAGCCTTTTTCCATTCCATAGCAATGTAATAAAAAATCTTTTAATAAATCACACTGGTATAAACAGATGAGGCTATTGGTACTGGCCAGCGGCCTGTTCACTGTGAGGACGTACTTGTTGGGAACTTTTGCCTTATTGCGCCCCTGACTAAAGGAATGGACTAGTAAAAATCTCCCATTCAGCAAAATGAGATGGTCAGGGAAGTAATTCTAATTCTACCCAAATCAAACCCCTAGGGAGTGGAGGGAAAGGGCTCCCTTGGGAATTCATAACCAAAGAGTGTCTTCATGTGGGTTTAGGGCTCAAATTTATAATAAATTATTCCCTGAAAGTTAGCACAGTGGGGCATTTGGTAGGAAGAAGCACATATTCTCCAAAAGGACAAACCCTCAACCCAGGTCTTGAAGGATTTTCCATGATTAATCAACACCAAATATGTTGACTGAAAATGTTATTTGTGATATAACATGTGGTACCATTTATGTAAAGTTTAAAATTTGAGGAAACAGTGCTGCTTAGTGTTTAGGTAAATATATTTAAGTTGTAAGAGTATTAAAGTTGTGTACAGACATTGCATCAAATAACTTCAGGATAATGCTTATTTTCAGGTAGTCAGAAAGTGATACATAGGGGATTTCAGCCACATTTTTAATGTTTAATTTCTTAACTGAGTTGGCAGATAGTGTGTATTTCTTTGTCAGTTGTAAGTTCTTTGTGTAACAAAATGAGAGATTATTTTAGAATGAGACTTTTCTCTCTGTGTGACAATAAAAAGAAAAGACAGATTATCTGGAAACAGGGTATTGCCAAGAGCCTTCTGGACCCAAGGCAGGAACTATGAGTAGATTTCATTCTCAAAAGCATAAGAGGGTGGGAATTCATACAGTGAATCATTGGTCAGAACCAAGACAGGAAAGCAGGTGAGGATTTTCTCGAAAAACAAGAGTGAAAACTATCAATAGTCAAGAGTGAGGCAGGTAGTCAGGAACTGAGAGAAGCAAAAGAATGGATACACATTTGCCCTAGTTCAAAGCATCTGTCAGGAGTTAAAGGGTTGGTAGCAAAATAAGAATTAGGACAAAGCAAGTCTGGAAATACAACCGGGAGTACACCACCAATGCAGAGCTCAAAAAATGATACAACTTCTGCGTGTAGCAATCCTGAACCTCTGATGGAGAACTTAACTGTTGCACACGGTCAAGAGTTCTCCATTATTAGAAATCATTTGCTCCAGGAAGTTAAAATTGAAGGTAGTCTGGATATCCAGAATATAGTATGTGTTTTTAGAAATCCAGAAGGAGATTGCCTCAGTGTGGAGAAAAGACAGAGAAGAGGGGAAAATGTCATCCGAAGAAATTGTCTCTTGCTGAATCAGTATACTTTGAAGCTCCAGGAAGTCCTCTGAAAAATCTGATAGCCTTGCATGGTTTCTCTTAAACATAACTCTGCTTTTCTCTTGCTGCTTTTAAGATTATCTCTTTATATTTAGTTTTTGAAATTTTAATGATCTGTGTCTTGGTGTGGACTCCTTGGGCTCACCTGTTGGTGGCTGTCTGTGGGTCCTGAACTAGGATGTCTGTTTCCTTCCCCAGGTTAGGGAGGTTTTTAGCTGTTATTTCTTCACGTAAGCTTTCTGTCCCTTCCTCTTTCTCTTCTCCTTCCAGAACCCCTATAATGAGTGTTAGGATACTTGATGTTGCCCCTGGGTCCCTTAACCTATGCTCATTTTTTAAAATGGATTTTTCTTCTTGCTTATCAGCTTGAGCACTCTCTTATTTCTCTGTCTTCCAGATCACCAATCCATTCTTCTGCATCCACTCATCTGCTGTTGATTCCCTTCAGTGTATTTTTCATTTCAGTTATTGAATTCTTCAACTCTGAACAGTTCTTCTTATATTTTCTCTCTTTTTGCTGAAGTTATCCCTGAGTTCATCCACTCTTTCCCCAAGTTTGGTGAGCATTTTTATGACCATTACTTTGAACTCTTTATCATGTGGATTGCTTCTCTCTGTTCTGACTAGCTACATTCTGTAGAAACCTAAGTACATAGAATCACAGTGTGGCTTTTCCCAGCATAATTGTTTCTTAGATTCATGCATGTTCTTGTGTGTATCAATAGTTAATTCTTTTATATTAATAAGTAACCTTTCATTATAGGTATGGATGGAAATTTGTTTAATCACATGATGGTGGACATTTGGGTTGTTTCCAGTGTTTATTACATATAAATCTGCAATCACCACCTTGTATACCATCTTCTTTGGAGATTTATACTCTTTACTCTTGAGCAAATATGTAAGGATTGAAAATCTGTATCATATGGTAGGTATATTGAATGTATTAAGAAGCTGTTACATTGTTTTACAGACTGGTTATATATTTTGCATTGACAGTGCACAGAGTTCTAGTTCTTCCATATCCTCATCAACACTTGGTATTGTCAGATTTTTTTAATTTTAGGCAATTTAGAAGGTGTCTTTACAATGTAACTGTTGATTTAATTTGTATTTGCCTAATGACTAATCATGAGCATCTTTTCACATGTTTTTTGCCATCTGTATATGATCTCTGGTGAAATAGCTGTTCAAATATTTGCCTTTACATTGGATTTTTTTTGTATTACTGAGGTTTGAAAATTTTTTGCATATTTTGGATATGATTCCTTTATCAGATACATAACTTGGAAACATTTTATCCTCGACTGTGGTTTACCTTTTCATTTGATTTAACTGTATTATGAAGGTTGGAAAAATTTAAAAATGGTAAAGCCCTTGTAATCAATATGTTTCTTTCTTGGATTATTGTTTTAAATGTCATATTTAAGAATTCTTTGCAAGCCCAATTTCAAGGATTTTTCTCCTGTACTTCTAGAAGTTTTGTAGTTCTAGATTTTATATTTAAGGATATTATCTATTTTGATTTAATTTTTGAATATTGTACAAGATATGGAACAAAGTTAACTCTTCTGCATATGACTACAACTTCTAGCAATATTTGTGGAAAACATTATCCTTTTTATCACTGAATTGCCTTTGAACCTATGTCAAAATTCAGTTGTATATATGTGTAGGTCCATTTCTGGACTACCTATTCTCTTTCATTTTATAGTTGTCTGTGTTAATGCCAGTAATACATTTTTACATTCCTGTATCTTCTAAAGTCTTACAGTCAGATAGTGCTCTCCAATTTTGTTCTTTCAGAATTGTTTTGGCTATTCCAATTTCTTTGGATTTTTCTGAGTTTAAGATTATTATGTTTTTTCTATTTAATTTTGTTAATATAAAATAGTATTGATATAGCCTCAAATATAAATCAAACTTGTATTGCTGGTCATGATGTGTATTTTGAAATACATTTATCTTCACATTTGCTAAAAATTATTTTAGAATTTTTATGTCTATGTTCAAGAGGAGTACTGGTCTATAGTTTTCTTTCTAATCTGTTTTGACATAGAATGTATTGGAGGCATCCTGTATATTTCCATTTACATTTGGTAGAATTCACCAGTGAAGTTATATGGGTCTATCCCTTTTCTTTTAGGAAAGCTTTATTTTTAAATTACAAACTCATATTCTGTAATAGAGCTATTGAAGTTAATTTCTCTTAAAATGATTTTGCTATTGTCATGTCATTGGAGTTGTTGCATATATCAGCACAAAACTGTTCATAATATTCCCTTGAAATCCCCTTAATATTTATCAAGTATGATCTGTGTTACATTATTTTTTAACTGTGATATTTAATTTATATCTTATTGCCCTTTTTGTTTTTCTGGTCAGTCTGACTAAAGTCTTATCAGTTTTTTTCCCCTCTAAGAGCCAGTTGTGTGGTATAGTGATTCTCTGTTTTTTTTTCTGTTTATTTCTGCTCTGATCATTAATATTTCCTTTACCCTATCTTGGATTTAATTTGCTCTTTTTCTAGTTGCTTGAAATGGAACATGAGGTCATGAATTTGAGTTCTTTTCACTAATGCAATTTCTTGCCTAAAAATTCTGCCTATGTTTGACATTAGTAGCATTCACTTATTCTTATATTTTGTGCTTTCATCTATATCCATTTCAAAATACTTTCTAAATTCCTTCTTGATTTTTTGCTTTGACCCATGTGTTATTTAGAAGTGTTGTTTAATTTCCAATTACTTAAGGATTTTCCAGAGATCTTTGTTAATGATTTGTAATTCTTCTGTGGTCAGAGAACATACATTGTATTATTTAATCCTTTCAGATATATTGAGACTACTGTTATGGTCTTGGATATGGTCTATCTCAGTAGCATTCCTTGTGCACTTGAAAACAATGTGTGTCTTTGCTGCTGAGTAGATTATTCTAAAATCTGTGCTGGTTTGGCTGATAGCATTATTGAAGTCTTTCATACACATGGATTTTCTGTATAAATTATTGAGAAAGTAGTATTAATCTTCAACTGTAGTTGTGGAAATGTCTATTTCTCCTTGCAGTTCTATCAGTTTTTGCTTTGTGTATTTTGCAGATCTGTTATATGCATAAAGTTTAGCATTTCTGTCTCCTTATGAATTGGCCTCTTTGTGAAAAGACCTTCATTCTTGGTTATATTCTTCTACAGTCTACTTTGCCTACTACTAATGTAGTTACAGCAGATTTATTTTATTAGCCTATAATGGTCTATCACTCCCATCCTTTTAGTTTTTACCTACTTACATATTACCATTGAAAGTGCTTTTCTTTTACCCAGCATAAAGTGACTTTCCTTAGTATGTATTCTGACAATCTCTGCCTTTTAATTGTAGTGTTTGTCATTTACATTTAATGTGATTGACATGGTTGGGTTTAAGTCACACTTGAAGTTAACAGTGGAGTTAACTGGCCACCTTCAACTTCAGCATGGATAAAGGCATGCTTTCACTTCCAAATTTTGTTAAAAATTGAAAATAATGAGAATTTGACGGTCTGTCACAAAACCAAACATAAAAATAAACATCTATCTACCTTCCTATATTTACCTTTATAAAACATTACTCTATAAGTAACTGTAATATTTAACAAGAGAGCCCATAAGTTCCATCTCTTACTGTATAGGTGGAGTACTTATTTAAACAAAAAATATCCAAAAATCTTGGAAAATTCTCAACTTTTTAACTGTAATAGGACTATATGCTATGCATCAAGCTAGTTTAATAAGTGTTTATTAAATTGCACTACTTGTGTTTTACTGACTATCTAGCCCAGTACTTATTATTTCATGCCCAAAGTGTTGGCTTTCTGGATTCCTAGGACAAAATTGAGGCATCTGGTCCATTCTAAAGTTAGAAGCTGAAGTGCAGTGAGATGTGATTGGATAAGTCATCTGTAGATAAAGGAGATCTTTGACCCCACTGGTTACATTTCCAGTGTTGTCTAAACCCATATGCTGCATTCTATAAAGTAGCCTGCGCCCTTGTATTAAAGAAATATGATTTTCTCACTCCACTAACAATGTACATGAGGAATCTTTTCTCACATCAGTCAAAGGAAGGTTACAAGTTTTATAAAGATGGAGGTTAAATTATAGTAGAACAACTAAAATGATTTATGAATCCACTAAGAAAATTGATATTTTTATTGTTATATTATTTTTATATATATTTTATACCTAAGTGATTAGTGCATATTGTATGCATGGCATCTAAGAAAAATTAAACTAACAAAGTTACCAGTACACATAAAATATTAAATCTAATAGCTGTGGATTTGACATACTTCACTCAGTTATTACTAACCAGGTGGAATGAATATTACAATTTAATTTAGAAAGCAAATTTAATACTCACCTGTGCTGTGAAGATAAGCTCCTGGCAGGATATCTCCTTTGGTAGAACTGATAGTTATAACTATTTTGGACCATTTATGTACAGTTCTATAAATAATGATGGTTTTTTAAGAACATAAAATACTGGGTAACTTGGTTCTAATATTTAGAGGCCTATTAAGTTATTAGAAAAATTAGGTCCTAGAACATTTTCAGAGAAAACTGATACTGTCTGTGAAATCCTTGTTACTGAGCCATATAATACTACTTCTGACAAAAAGATATACCTTTTTAATAATTGTGTCAGCCTATAGAGCTGTGGAGTATTTAGCCAAGAATATCCAGGTGCTTATTTGCCTGTGTTCCTCTCACATGACAGTCTGAGGACAGGCAAACATTACTCCTGGTAGAAGATGCTCATGTCCAGCTTTCACTCACCGAGACAGTGGGGGCTGTATGCAGAGTGAGAGGGCAGTTCATGGACCCACGTAACCACATTATATTCCAACAGCAACTGGTACTGAAAACGTCCTGAAATTAGTACGTTTATAGCAGCTTATCAATATTTTTATAGGTTAGTACGTGCTGAGAAACAGTGCCCTAAGGTTATGTCAGAATGCATCATTTGGAAACAGTTTATGGTGCAAGTCACAAGTTCAAATCACATGAAGCCTTCATCCACAATTTAATGTGATTCTGCTGGGGGGGAGGACAGAGATGGGGAACTCGAGAGTGATAAATAGGACAGCATCCATATAGGATTGTACCGAACAGAAGTTCACGTGTGCTGCTGAACTTTGTTAGTAAGTATGAAAGGCCAGAGATTTTTTTTTTAACAGAAACATAAATGGCAGCTGATTCTTAACAATCTCAAAAGCTTGTTAAGTGATGTGTCAGTATTTGTGCATTTCAAATGTCATGCTGAGTATAGAGAACACTGGTGTTGCACTACTAAATGTTACTACTAATTTAATTATTTTCCCAAGTATCTGGGAAATTTTTCAAATTCAGAATACCATCAGCACAATATCTCATTTCTTCTTGTCCTTTTTGTGGCATGTAATTCTTCTAGTACTTGTGTATGTGCAGCCTCTGTGGGAAATAAGGCACACACAAGTATACAGTACATATCCTACACGCTCTGCTTGTGGTACAATACTGACATGCCTCCCTTGACTGACGTGCTCTGTGTCCCTCCCACCAAACCTGTGTGGACTTCTTCGACTGACCGATACAGCGTAGCAGAATGATGTTGTCTGACTTCTGAGGCCTGACCGTATGTGGCAATGTGGCTTCTCCCTGGGTCTCTTTGTCTGGAGGGCTCCCCCTTGAAGTGGAAAGACCACATGTATTATTCTGGCCAATGGCCCCAGCTAAGCCCCCATTTGCCCATCAGCATCTGTGATCACACATGTGAGTGAATGAGCTTCCAGGGTTCCAGACCTGGATTTTGTGTCCTCTCGTTGTGTTCCAGACACTGTGGAGGAAAAATGAGACCATCTCCATGTGTCTTTTCTGAATTCATGAGCAGTGGAAACACACTATTCACTTATGGCCTCTAAGGTGGGCAGTTTGTTGCTCAGCAGCAGATAACGGCTGCCTCTCTGTGGCTCTGGCCGTGAGGTGGTGTCTGTCCCCTGTGCCACCACCACTCTTGTTCCCAGCCCACGTTTCTTCAGCCCCACGTTTATTCTTTGTCTACAGTGGCAAGGTTTAGGGGCTTGACATCGGCGCCAGCACCAGTGTCCGGGAGGGAGAATGAGTTTGGGCGGGCGACCAGGTCCCAGGGCTAATGGTCGTTCCTGTGACAGTTGCTGCGGGGACGGTAAACCCAGTGGTGAAGGAGAAATCTCAGGTCTGGCAGCTCTGTGTTTATATGCAATTGCATGACAAAGTTTTATTTTTTGTTTAGATTGCCCATAATTAAACTATTTTTCCAAATTTGTATTAAGAAATAATTGATACCATATATAATGTTATACACCTGGAACCAATATAATGAATTTGTATACATTGCAAAGTGATCAGCCCAATAAGTCTAGTTAACATCCATCACCATTCTTAGTTACAACTTAAGTTCTATTAGTAATGTTCCAGTATACAATACAGGATTGACTATAGTCACCATGCTGTTCCTTCTTCCCCATGACTTTATAATTGGATGTTTGCACCTCTTGACGCCCTGTATTCATTTCACCCACCCTCCCACCCTTTTCCAGTTTTACTGAAAAGTAACTGGCATGCATCTCTGTTAAAGTCATACAGGATAATGGCTTGCTTTCATTTATTGTGAAATGATGACTACAGTAGGTTCAGCTAACATCCATCTTCCCATATAAATACAATAAAAAGAAAGGAAAGGAAGAAAACTTTTCTTCTTGTGATGAGCACTCTTAGGATTCAGTCTGAGCAGCCGTCCTGCATGCCGTACAGCAGCTTTGGCTGTAGCCGGCCTGTCATGTGTCACATCTGTAGCACTTACTCACTCTACACCTGGCGGGTCATTAGCGCCTCTTGACCCCCTTCCTCCGATTCGCAGTCTCCCAACCCTGAGACATGGCAGCTGGAAAATATGAAAAAGACATCTCCACGTTTTCTGAATGCTCAATTTGATGGTTACTTACTAGTACCATTTATAGAGACAGAAAATATGGGCAGGAATTCAGGTGAGATGATAAACTCAGGTGGCTTTGAGAAACAGTTGAGCAAATACCAGGTCAGTAGTGGGATCAATAGGGCTGGAGCCCACAGAAGAGATTTAGTGTGGACATATAAATGGAGTCCTCTGCTAAGACATGGAAATACAAACTGTAGAGGTGAATGAGGCCCTATCAGCAGAGGTTATAGGCCCAGTTGTTACACAAGGCACTATTGACATTCAAGATGAGACAGTTTCATTTATATGAAAGAAACTGTCGTCCATGGCCTCTACTCACTAGATGCCAGTTGCACCTCCGCTTGTGACAGCAAGAATATCTGCAGCACTCTGCCAAATGCCCCTGCGACAAAATCAACCCCGAGCTGAGAACCACTGGATTAGTGTAATTAGAGGAGAAAATCCCTTTTAATATCCTCAGATTAACTATATTTCTCCATATTGTTAAAATAAAATGGAGACCAAGTTAGAAGAGTCCCCAAGCAGGCAAAACAGTTCGGCCATTAAGTAAAACTTAATCTAGTTTTTTTGCATGAATGTAAGCAAAACTGATGTTATTTTTTGTAAAGTCTAATCATGAACAAAACTTGAGTCATCTACCTAAAATGGCATAATATCACTTCTAATCCCTGCCATCTGGAAGTTCCACTGTCCTAACCAGTCATTGTAAAAGTTAAGTGACTTCCTCGTTTTCACTTTATAAGCCATTCTATAATGTTATGCCTCTGAGCTTCATACCACTTTCAGGTTTAAAGTCTGTTTGTAGTTTGTTTCTGATCTAAAAAAAAAATACTCATACCAAAAAAGCTCTCTGAATTATTTATGAGTAAAAAGTATATATGTTTCTGTAAAAAAAAATTTTTTTCTAATTCTTTCTTCCAAATAAAATCTCCTTTCAGGTATCTGTTCCTCATTGTATATTGTCTTTCTCGATGACCTTTAATTTAGTGGAACTTTTGTAATACTCGATTATCTTCATATTTTTTGTCAAAATAACTGGACTGGTATTTCATCTTTCATTATCTATACCTTAAATCTCAAATTTATAAGGATAACTGGTGTGACTGTTATTTCTCAGAGTAATTAGGATATTCTTGGAAAGTGCCCATTTTACATAAAATATATAAATCATTCAAGAACATTTTTCTATGTTGCTTTGGTTTAAATGCTCTGATCATAATCAGCCCTAGAAATCTCTTTAGAAATACCTGAACCACCTACAATAATTAAATATCTGGCATATTTCTTAATCTTTATGTGGTGTTGGACAGTTTTACAAATGATGTAATAATTTCAAATAGGCAATTCAGAATTGATTTATGTAACATAGAGCCCTCAGTTATCATGTTAACAGTCTAGAAATACACTTAACCAATTCATGATAAAATTAGTGCAGCAGAAGAGAAAGGGAAAATACATTACACTGACTTATAAAACTGGTGATAAATAGTTGTTTGGCAGCATTTGGTTTTCTGTTTAAAAATAGCCTAACGCCTTAAGGTTATTTCAATGACATTTTCTTATCAATTTAAATTCTATGTAAGGCATATCACTCATGTAAATCTTCCTAACCAATGAATACCATTCTCTCATACTTACACTATGAATCTGGTTTTATTGGGTCAAATGTTATATAGCTTTGGTTCTAACAATTTTTCTAATAACTAAATTCTCAGATGTATTTGTAATAATCTTTTTTGAATAATCTTTTCTTCATTAAATAATTGCTTATATCAGTTATCTATTGCTTCGTAACAAATCACCCCAAATCTTAGCCTCTACAAGTGACATATTTATATTCTCAGTTTCAGGAAGTCAGGCAGGGCATAGCTTAGCTTCATCCTCTGGCCCAAAACCTCTCACATAGCTGTGTTTAAGGCGTCATCCAGGGCCAAGTCATTGCAAATACCCCCTGTGGCAGAGTCCCCTTCTGAGATCTCAGAGTGGTCTTGGGAAGGGCTCAGGGCCATGTGGCAGCTTGCTTCAACAGCTGTGCCAGCCACGAAGTTGGGGGAGGCAGAGGAAGGACAGAGAGAAATGAAAATCGCAACCTTTTGTAACCTCCTCCTGCATGCCCTTCGAGGCAGGCGGCCCTCCCGGCTAGGCGCAGCCCACGTGTGCGGAGAGGGCTGCACAGGAACGGAAATACCGGGAAGTAGAGATCTTCAGGTGCTGTCTCAGAAGTCAGCCTATTTCATTGCTCTTTTCTGTTTCCTTTTGGTTTTGTGAGAGGCCCTGAAGGACACATTCCCGCTGTGACCCTTGGATGATTCCCCCTACCGATCCTTATCACCTTGTTATGCCCGAATGGCAACCAGCAGCACGAACTCCGGGAACAGTTCCCACTTCTAAGGACTGTTTTCAGACACCTATGTCCCAAACTAGATGAACATTACTTGACGCCTCTTACTAAATACTATAAAATTCTGCCTTTCCTCCCCAAAGTAGAGAGTGGGTTGCATATTCCGGCATTCTGAGTAAAGGTCTGTGTTGGTAGCGCTGTGATGGAATTTCTCTCAGTTTATTTGTATATCATCTGTTTTTCCTCCATCAGTCTTGGATGAAGATGGTCAGCTTTGGTGACACTTCCCAGAATTCATTTAGTGTTTGTTATCGCCTCTATTTTACTTTTAATGCTATTTTATTAATTTCTTGTCTTGTTCTTTATTTCATGGAAATATATGCCCCTGTTTTTTCGACTTTTTGATTTGGATGTTGTGAAATCAGGTCCTATGAGGAGCCACCATCCACGTGGAATTGTATGTGCATGACACTTCTGAGGAAACACCTCTGAGGGCTAAAGTGAAAAGAAATCAGGATTAAGCAGAGAGGGACTTCAGGCCATGATGTGGGCCTGGCGCCTGTCCAAAGACAGCATGCGGGATGGACAGCGGGAAGAGCCCCGGCTGAGGTGCAGCCCAGAGGGCAGGACCACAGGCGGGATGGAAGACTGCCCAGTAAAGGAGGCTCAGCCTGGGCGGGAGGGCCCAGCCCCAGCCCCAGCCCCAGCCCCAGCCCCAGCCCCAGCCCCCGTACCGCTGTCGTCAGCAGTTAGGGCTTCCGAGAAGGCCGGGAGGAGGGTGGCCTTGATGTGAACCCCGCAGCAGGGTGTTGTGTGAACTGTGACAAGGGCGAGCCGGGAGCGCTGCCCACCAGCAGGCAACTCCCTGCAGCAGGTGCACGGACAGAGGAGGAGGGCCAGGCGCCCGCTGCCCCCACCGTCCGGGCCGGATCGTCTCCTGAAGCAGTGCCCCACCTTTCCCAAAGGCGGTTTTCATGAGGAAAAAAGATGACAGTGCAGGTGGAGGAAACAAGGCCCCATAACCACAGCCGGTCCCAAAGCAGGGTTTCTTTCCTCCGTCCTGCATGTCACATGCTGGCACCCGCGGCCGTTGCCTCAGCAGCCCTGATGGCTTATAAATTCTCATTTATAAAGAAAATGAGCCCTTGGTGATGATGCTCTTCTCAGACCTGGCCTGCGGTAGGTGGCCATTCCCGGTTACAGCTGAGCTAGTGAGGACCCAGTGGTGCCGAAGTGGATTTCATGAGATCCTCAGGTGTCCCCTCACCTCCACATCCTCCTGCTGGTCAGTTATGCCCACCAGCTACCGCGCAGGACGAAAGGGAGAGAAAGCAGAAACGGGTGGGTGCAGCTGCCTGACGCGGTGCAAGTCGGAGCCTGTGGGTGGCGGAGGGAAGCCGGGGGTGGGTGAGTGGAGAGCCCTTAGTCAGGACCAGCTGTAGGAGTCACCCCAGGCCGCGAAGGAGGGAGCCTCGAGCCAGCAGCCCTGCTGCATCCTGCCCCTGTCTGTGCGGCGCGGGACGCGCTCTCGTCCCGAGTGCAGGGTTTGG
This sequence comes from Smutsia gigantea, assembly GCA_032199065.1. Taxonomy (NCBI): domain Eukaryota; kingdom Metazoa; phylum Chordata; class Mammalia; order Pholidota; family Manidae; genus Smutsia; species Smutsia gigantea. Next base: position 29,674 of record JAVSCE010003048.1, read on the forward strand.
GACAAATCCACCAGGACAGCATCTGGGGTCCGTCAGGAAAGACCCCTCAGGGCAGATTCAGTGAAGGTCTGAGCAGCGCCCTCCGTTGCCTCTGGAGATTCCCATCTCCCAAATGTTTAATTATTCTTTGTAAACAGGGCTTACAGTTGTAATCTTCCCTCTAAATACTTCATTGGCTATATCTCATCCATTTTTAAAGGTAGCATTTTTATTCTTCACTTGTGTTTCCTTCTATTAAGACATCCTCCTCAATAATAACTTAGAAGCTATTATTTTTATACTTAAAGTTTTTATCATTTTATGAATCTTTTCTAAGTTATTTTTTTTTAGGGAATGTACTCAATATGGTGGTTCTAACTGAATACTTGTAGGGGCTGGTTGAACATTAAATATATGCATGAAAATCACTTGTGCTTTTGAATAGTTGGATTTATCACTTATGTAGGATATTATAATCATGTTAATCTTTTTTTCTAACACATATATGTGTGCTTTATAGAGATAATAGTATATCCTAATAAATTTTTTATTCAAATACTCATTTTCTGTCTTATATTAATATACTTAGACTGATTTTTATCGTTGTGGTTCTTTTAGTTAGGATAAATTGGTGGTAAATTTGCTCGTGTTAAATTTTTAATGTGAAAATTATTTTCTCTCAGCTCTTTGAAATTGTTTTTCTTCTGTCTTCAACTTTAGTGTTTGGAAATTGTGTTGTAACTTTCTTCCTGTTGCTTTTATAATATGCTCTTTGTCTTATTTATAGAACAGTTTCATGATAGTTCAGCTAGTTGTAGATTTATTTTTATGCTACTTTGGACCTGTGGAGCTTTTTGAAACTTACTGATTCTGGGAAATACTTTCAGAGTTTATCTTTAAATATTACTCTTCTATTATCTCTATTTCCATCTTCTATGATGCTGACTTGATGTCACATTCTTCCTTTTAGTTACATCCTAAATTCTCACATTTTTGGATACTTTTGTCTCTTACATGCATTTTGGGAAATAACTTCAATTCTATTTTTAAGTTCCTTAATTCTCTCTTCATCTTCAGTAATACCTAATCTGATGTTTAAACCATTCATCTCAACACACACAAAAAAACACACAGGCTGCCAATCTCCCTTGCACATTTCTAGAAATTATAGTTTTTATTTTTAAAATGTCTTGCCTTTTTGATGTCCCATTTTTTTCTTTATAATTTTAATATTTCTTATATTGGAAATGAATTAAAATAATTATTTTGGGTTATATATTTATAGTCCCAAATCTTATATCTTTGCAGATCTAATTATGAGGCTTATTTCTGCTGACAGTCACCCATCAAGACTGTTTCCTACTCATTGATTTACTGCTTTTCTGTCTTTCGACTCGGGTTCATTTTTACTTAGTCTTTGGAAACTGAGACCTGAGTTGAAGGTGCTTTCCTTCTAAGACAAGTTTTATTTTGTTTCTTCCTAACTGCAGGCAGTATTACCAACACAAGAAACAAAAACTTTTCTTCATTTGTGAACAAAACAGTATTTTAAATTCAGATTCAAAACTCCCATGAGAGATTGTTAAATTCTCAGGTGAGCATTTATTTTTTTTTTAAGCCCTTCATCCATAGCCAGGCCTGAGCTAATATTCCTTACCATCTCCATTTTTTTTTCTTGATCATACATTTTATTTTCCTCTAGCTGAGCAACAACATAGTCTGAAAATGAAGGTCCTGAACTTAGGTTGAAGGCCAGTTTAACCACAGACTAACTCTGTGACTTCAGACACCTGACCTTGCTCTCACTGCCTCAATTTCTTCAAACAGGATTCTTCTTAAAATCAAGATTATGATTATTATGAAGATTAGCCGATTTAATACAAATTTCTTGGACCAGAGAATTGGCACACTGCTCATGGTCAGATTTATGTGTGTGAGGTAGTCATTATTGTATACTGATCATTTATTATTTGGAGGAACTTAGTTTTATGACTTCCTGATTCCTGATGGCCATAAGATTTTTATTATTTTTTATTTTCTTTGACTCTCTATTTAGACTCATAGTCAGTGGGTGTCAGCAGAGGCAACAGTTACATCACAAACATTCCTCTCTGGATTCACCTCCATTTTCTCAGTTTTATCTCTTATGACTTCCTTTATTTGCTTGAGAGCAAAGCCATTGAATTTAAAATAATTATTTTCCATAATTTTGTATCACTAAAGTACTTTTCTAACATGAAAATTTGGGGAATATATCTATATTCATTCTACCATATTTTGGGAAATGAGAGACCATCACCCTTTCCTAGGATTTCATGTTGTGTCAACATCTGTTTTTATTTTTGTTTTGCAAAAGAGATGCACTTGGAACAACTAGTTTCAAGTGGTGACCTCATGCTTATACAGCTGGTTACAGCTTATCTGCCAATTTATTAGGAAACATTTCATAATTCCCAAAATAACTTAATTTTACATTTAGTTGTGTGGTTGAAAAAATGTTTACTTAACCCCTTAATCAATGAAGATTTGAGAACAGGAACCATGAATACCAATTTATTTTCAATATCTGCACAGTGCCTCTTATTTTGATAAGTATTCTACCCAGTGAGTGGAGGCCAAGGGACAGAGAAGTATCCTTGACAAGGTACATGATGTTACTAGGGTTTTGTAACAAAAAAATATATCAACATGCCCTCCCAGCTACTATGGCCATTTTATGCTCTTCTTTGCAGCGAAACTTTAAAAAACAAACAAACAAACAAACTACTGTCTTAACTGGGATCCTCTTCGTCATCTCATATTTTTTCCTCGGGTCCATCCAGCCTACCAGGGAGGTTGCACGGCCTTCACTCTTGGGCACTGTTAAGTCAGATCACCAGGAAGCACACTGTAACATCTAGGGAAAATATCTCTTTCTTATTTTGCCTGAACCCTTATTTGATGGCTCCTTTCTTTTTGCGATTACTGCTGTAGGTTCTATAATACCAGCCTCTTAGAGTTTTTTTTCATGCCTAAACTTTGCAAGAGTACCTAAGTGGCAGATACTGTTCTAGATGCTAAGGAAATGCCAAGGAATAAAATAAGTGTGTGAACACACACGTAGATGTAAAATTATATTGTCTTAACTGTGTTTAAACATGCACTTCAACAATGTTAAATACATTCATGAAGTTGTGCTACCATCACCACCATCCATCTCCAGAGCTATGTTCACCTTGAACTCAAACTCTATACCAATTTAGACAGTATCTTCCTAGTCCCCACTATCGAGAGCCCCGAGCCACCACCATTCTGTTTTCTGATTCTGTGGTTTTGACTATGTACCTCACGTAGGTGGAATCATGCAATATGTCTTTTTGTGACTGGTTTATATCACTTAGCATAATGTCCTTAAGTTTCATCCATATTGTAGCAGGTGTCAGAATGCCCATCTTTTTTAAAGTTAACATCCCTTTGTATGTATATACCACATTTTACTTCCATCATTTACATCCATCGATGGGCACTGGGGTTATTGCTTTAGCTATTGTGAATAATACTGCTGTGAACATGGGTGTACAAATACCTCTTCAAAGCCTTGATTTTAATTCCTTTGGGTAGAAAACCAGAAATGGAAATGCTGGATCAAATAATTATATATATTTTAAGTTTTTCGAGGAACTGTCATACACCATTACAGTGCAGCTATATCATTACACATTCCCAGCAGTGCACGCAGGTTCCAGTTTTCTCCATAGCCTCACCGATGCTTACATTCTCTTTTTTTGATAATAGCCACCCCAATCTCCTTGCTAACGCTATTTCATTATAGTTTTAATTTGCATTTGCCCAATGATTAGTGATTAAGCATATTTCCATGAGTTCTATATCTTCTTTGGAGAAAAATCTATCCAAGTCCTTTGCCTATCTTTGAAATGGGTTGACTGTTGTTTTATTGCTGAGTTTTGGGAGGTCTCTCTTTATTCTGGATATTAATCCTTTGTCCATCAGGTAAATGATTTGCAAACTCTTTCTCCTATACCATGGATTGATTTTTCTCCCCTGTCTGATACTGCCTTTTGATACACAACCTAAAAAAAATTTCACAAAGTCTAATTTGTTGATTGTGGTGTTGGCACATATCCAAGAAATCATTGCTGTGTTCAACGTTCTGAAGCTTTTGTTCTTTATTTTCTTCTAAGCATTTTACATTTTAAGGTTTTACATCTAGGCTGTTGATCCATTTTGAGTTTATTTTTGATATGGTGTCAGGTATGGGTTCAACTTCCTTCTCCTACACATGGATGTCCAGTTTCCTTGGCACTACTTGTTAAAAAAGAGTCTTTCACCATTGACTGGTCTTGGCACCTTTGTCAAAAATCATTTGATCACATATGAAAGGGTTTATTTCTGGGTTCTCTAATCTGTTGGTCTGTGTCTTTCTGCCTGTATCACACTGTTTTGATCATTGTAGCTTTTTGTAGTGTGCGTAACTGCCTGACATGGGTCTGGGGGTTGCAGAATGGGTAGCAGCTACTATAACTGAAATCAACCGAAATTAGCTGTAATTTACTGTCCAAGCATCCCTCTGGAAGTTATAGGCCTTTAATAGACTCTAGAATACCAAAACAGTTAAAGAAGACATAATCTGCCAGTGCAGTTGCTGCCTAGAGAGAAGACGGATTCCTGGTGCCTCCTACTCTGCCATCTTACCAGAGTCCTGTGTGTCTGTGAATTTAGAGTCACCAGGTCGACATGACTGTGTTCTTCCAGTTACATTTAGTTTCATGGGCAAGGAGTGCTACAGAATTGAATTTAATCAAGATTTGTGCTTGCACACAAATGGGTCTACAGTAAGGCTACGTAAAATGAGGGCATACTGTAATAATCAATATTTCATTACCTTTCAATATCCATTCTTCTCAGGTTCTTCCTGCTTCTTCTCCTCACCCGTCTGAGGTTTGGTCGTGAACCCTTTTCTGTTCTCTGTTTTAACTACAACAATAAGCAACCTTATCCACTTGCATGCTTTAAACACCATAATTGATACACCCAGATATTTATTCTGAATCTTCAGATGTACATACCTGTGCCCTACCATGGACGGAAAGCACTGGAAAACCTTATATGTGAATAGTGCTATAGCCCTCCCTACCTTCCTGAGAACAGCCTGCATCAGGAGGGAGGAGTGAGTTCTAATATTCTGAGGGCTTCTAGAAAGCTCCCCAATGTCCTTTTCTGTTGACGCTTTTGGCCTCCCTATACCTATCTGCTCTAGGAATATCAAGAATGTAACTATCAATTACAATACCATGTATCCCAGTTAATTGCAGTCATAAGAAGCTGGGGAGATCTTAATCAGAATTCAGTCCCAGGACTTAAGACTCTGAAAACTTTTCTAAGCCTTTATCCCATTAGTCCCAACTCCTGAAATATTTTCTCTCTGCCATTTTTAACTTACATTCTGAAAAATCTCTGTATCTCAGCTCTTTTCTTCACCATTTGCTCTCTCTGATGGCACAATGTCCCTTTCAAACTTCGAGTGGCAAGTTTCTGTCTCCCATGGCCTTCAAAGAATGAAGTGAGTGTGACTTACAGGGAGGATAGGATTCATGGAGGAGACCTGGAAAATTTTATAAAATTAGAATATACAAAGAGAAGATATTCCAGATGTGGTGATATGACCACTCTAAATAAACTAAGTGAAATTTAAATGAACAAAAGTTGATAAAGGACATATTGTTTATTGTGTATTTAATTCATTTAACATTTAAATGCTAAACCTATTGGTAAAATTTTAGTATATCTATTTATGATGCTGAAATAACCATTTAAATTATTATTTCATATTTCATAATGCTTTAAAAGTTTAGGTTTTTAAGAAATGTTTTACTTTTACAAATGATAAAACAGCCTGCTTTCACAAATGTCTGGAAGTAGTGGGTGATATCAATACATCTGATTTTGCATTGAAATGGATAAACTAGATCCATTCACATTTTAGTCACAGAAAAATGATTAAGTACTTGAAGATCCAAGATTGCTATTGAAAAGAATAGTAAATATAAAATCAACAGAGTGGAGCAAAAGTACTTCTTAATTCTAAAATGGCATTTAATCAATTATATCATAGTAATACTCCAAAAATAAGTTGGTATTTAGTTTTAAACTTACCTACTTTCCCTTACCTCTTCCATTAATTTTTACCACATTAAAAATACAAAATGTTAAAACATGTAAAAATGACAAAAAAAATATCAGTACAGGCTACTTTCAACAAGGAAAAGTGTTTAAAAAGAAAAGAAAAAGCCATCTGTTTGCCAGCTACATGTGTATTTGCATATTTTTTTATCCATCTGTGTTCCATAAAATCTGGGTCAGAAATGTTCATTGTAGTATCAGATTTATTGTAAGATTCATGAAATGTTATGTGCTTAAATGTGAGAATTTTTATCATATGCAACAATGAAAAAATTCCTAGAAAAGACTAAATTAGCACTAAATTTCACTTTTTTCTTCAAAATTACTAGCTGAAAACTGAATAATATTACATCACACCTGCAAATCATTCTTTTGATTCCTATTTTGTGAATATTTAGGCAAACACATACTGAATTTTAGAAGCATAATTTGTGACAAAATGTGTTTGCTAGGGTCAAATCTTTCAGCAAATATTTCAGGAATATATTGTAGATATATAACTGCTCAATATATTCTAAAATTGCTTAAAACTATAAATATTCTGACATGCATTCAAGTCATTACCTGAAATGCAGACTTATAAAATTCATCAATGGCACATTTAAAATAACAGTATGGATGTTTTAAGTCATTATTAAATTTAAATGTTATCAGATAGTCTTAAAATATTCTGGTAGACACTTAGCAAACGTTAAATGATGATGTGTTGATCCGAGGCATACTTGTTTAGAAGAATTAAAAAGTTGGTGCAAATACTTTGGAATCAATTTTGAGATTTCTGTATTTATCTGGTTTCATGACTTACAAATTATTAGACATTTATTTTCATTCCTAAGACATAACTAGAACATAAATTTATGTTATATATGAAGATTTAAAATTTTTTATTGAAAAGGATAAATGGAAAAATAATAGAACTAATTTAGCAGGGTAAGTTAAAATCTGAATTTCAATTTCCTTGTTTGAAAATGGGTGGCCTAATGTTTACCTGGAAAGATGTTTGAAATTGACACACAGTAGGCATTGCATTATCTACAGAAACTGTTAGCATTTTTCTTTCATATTTTGCCTGAGCAAAATAGGCACTAGCCATTATTAATCCATAATTCTGTAGCAAGATTATAAGCTATTCACAGCACAGAATCATAATGACACATATCACTGAATAGTATATACACGTATCTCAAATGATGCAAAATCAGTGATATATTTAACATTAAAAGAGCTAAAAAAAGAGTAGCATGAACCAAATGATTTGGGATTTCACAATTTTCATTTATGGTTACATTTGATAATTGTATTTATTAGAAATTTGCAAATTAAACAGTTTTGTTTAATAAATTCTGGAGTTCTGTTTAATAAATTCACCCTATTTTGGAAGGGACCCAGGCAGGATTCAAGTGTGGTGTGATGGAGTATTCTAAAGGTCTTGGCCATTATTTCACTAAGCCAGTAAAAAGAAATAATATGTATGAAATTTTAAAAGAAGTATAATTTCCTTTCTTAAAAAAATTAGGACAACTTTTAGAGCAGTTTCAGCTTCACAACAAAACTGAGGGGAAGGGACAGAGGTTTTCTGTGTACTCCATCTCACACACGCACAGCCTTTCCCATTAACATTTCCCACCAGAAAGCTGTATTTGTTACAACTGATAAACCACTTACATATCACAAATATCAAAAGCCAAAAATATCACAAATATCTTAGTTTACATTAAGATTCAATCTTAGTGTTGTACATTCTGTGGGTTTGGATAAGTGTATAATGAAATGGCATTTATCCATCCTTATGGTATCTTACGAAGTATTTTACTCCTTTAAAATCCTCTGTGCTCCGCCTGATCATCTCTCCCTGCCCACCCTCAGGCCCTGGCAACCACTGATCTTTCTGCTATCTCCATAAATTCACCTTTTGTGAAATGTCAGATAGTTGGAACCAAACACTGTGTAATCTTTTCAGATTGACTTCTTTCAGTTAATAACGTGCATTTACCTTTTGCTCATGTCTTTTCATGGCTTGATAGCTCATTTCTTTTTAGTGCTGAATAATATTCCATTATCTTGGTGTACATTGTCTTTCACCATTAAACATTATGTTACCTGTGAGTTTTTAATAGATAGTCTGTGTTAGTTTGAGGAAGATACCTCTATTTCTAGTTGGTTGTTTCATTCATGAAAATTACTAGTTTTCAAATACTTTTTTTTTGTATTTGAGGTAATTACATTTGTTTTTGCACTTTATTCTATAATATGGTATATTGCATTAATTGATCATTGAATGTTAGTTCCATGCAAGGAATCTTACATTCGTGGCATAAATCCAACTCGGTTGTATTGGATATGGTATACAGTGATTTATTGAGTATTTTTAAGTCTATGTGAAAAATATATTGGTCTGTAGTTTTCTTGTGATGGTTTGATCTCTTTTGGTATTAGGTTATTTCTGGCTTCATAGTGTAAGTTGAAAACTACTTGCCTTCCTTCAATTTTTATAAGTTTATGAATGGGTGGTATTAATTTTTCTTTAAGTACCAAGTAGAATTCACCAATGAAGGCTTTTCTTTATGGGAAGTTTGTAAGTTATTAATCCAATATACTTACTTGCTATAGGTCTATTTTCTCTTTCTTCTTGAGTCAGTTTTCATAGTTTGTGCCCTATGAATATGTTCAGTTTATCTAATTTGTTGGTGTATAGCATAGCATTCTCTTAAAATCCCTGTTAAGATTATTTTTGGTCACTAGTGATTTATACTTTTTTCCACTAACTTCCATTTTTAAAATATAAAAACTATATAATCCAAAGGGATCTAAAATTATTATAAGCAATAGAAGTGATTAGCAATATTGTCAAAATCAATGTACATAAAGTGGCATTTGTATGCACAATACACTTAGAAAATAAAACTAATAAGATATAATTTATGATTAAATAATATAAAGCATATAATGAAATACATCAAAATACGTGCAAAACCTATTTGGAGAGAATTATAAAACTGCATCGAGAGATATTAAATATCACTGACATAAATTGAAAATACATCACTTTTACTTTGTGGAAGATTCAGTATAGAAAACATTCAAATTTTTTCCAAGTTTAAATATTCCGTCCAACCACAATAGGTGTTTGTCATTGTTTTTGTTTGGTTTATTTTTTTATTTTGTAACTTTTGAGAAGGTATTTCTAAAACTATAAATTTATCCATATTCATGAATGTCTAAAGCACTCTTTAAAGAATATAAGTTGTGTTTTCCTTACCAGATATCCCAATTTATCATAAAATAATAGTAATTAGGATGTTGAAGAACAAATAGAAAAATCAATCAATGGAACAGAATAAGAAGCTCAGAGTCACATGTATGGAAACTTGATATGTGATAGGTAGTATAACAGAAAAGCAATAGTATTTATAATTAATTTTAAATAAATTATAGAGTAGTAGAATACTATTGTGAGCTTAGAGTTGGAAATACTGTTTAAAAAACACACAAATAGTATAAACCATAAAGGGAGAGTCTGACAAATTCAACATTAAATTGAGAGCTGCTGTTTTTCAAAAGATACTATAAAAAATTAAGACAGGCTATAAAATGGAAGATACTGTTTTCAACACACAAAACCTCTGTATATACATTTTTAAAGAAATCTTGCTGTTAAGTCAAAATAGCTACAAGAACTTTGGAAAAGTATACTATTGCTTAGTGAAATTGATTATGTGTGAATCTCAGGATGTAACAATTCCACTGCTGAGCATGTATCACTAGTTCATACTTTTTACATAACAAATAGTAAAACATACTTATTACACACACACACACAAAGAACTAATGTAACATTGGAATGAAGAAATGATATATGTGTGTATGTGTATGTATTCATACATACAAAGGAATACTATATGATGGTAAATATTAAAATTTTTTTCTATGCATATCAGCTTGTATGAGACTGGAAAAGTGTTAAATAATAGAAATTAATCATGAAACAGAATATAGAACCTACAGAACTATTTCATAAACATAAAGAAAGAGCTCCCTCATGGCTAGTTTAGTGTTAGGATGAATTTCCTCTAGGAAAATTAGTTACTTAAATGGAACCTGGTCATAGTCACTTGAAAACTTTCTCAAACTAGAAACTACATCCCAGTCCATCAAGGCCTCTCTGGGGGCCATACCAACATGGTATGGCCTCTCATACTTCCTCTGACCACTCTGTTTCTCCCCAGCCTACACACTGAGTCAATATAACATTGCTTCCAGTACTGCATGTGTCTGTGGACTAATTTAGTATGTGATTTCTAGTACCAAGCTTAACCAATTATTCAATAAAAATAATACCTAGGACATGGTCTGTCAAGCAATATTAGAGCTCCTAGTCCTACTGCATACAAGTAAATATGAGATCCTTATATATGCATTTCACAATGCATGATCTAAGTATTTATATTTGATAATTCTGAAAAAAAGTGATAAAATTGTTATTTAATAATTCTTATTAATGGTTACTTTTCTAGGTGCCGACATAATTGGGAATAGTACTGTTATTGGCTTTATGATGCTAATGTTGTTTGATAAGATAACTGATTTAATGCACACATGAATGGAGAGTATTGTCCAAGGATCAATGCTGTGTTTTAGTCTCTTCCACAAGTAGCTATTGTCAAGTGTTTCAAGCAAATCCATTGTAGAAACTAAAGTGTGTATACTAAATGTATATATCTCTGGTTATACATGTACCCTGATTTGTTCCCTAAAATATTTGTACCCAGTTTTAGTAAAATATGAATAATAATATGAATAATTATATGAAAAAACTAATGAATGGGGAAATGTTGCTAAGAGTGAAGCATGTGCCACTACTGTACAATTTGCAGCCACCACATGCCCATGAGCCCCGTACCAGGCCATGCCCCAGCCCCACCCACCCCATTAACCCAGCAGCTCCTCCACTGCTGCAGGGTAGGCAGGGTGGACCTACGCACAGTGATCCCAGGAAAAGTGCCAGTGCTCTGATCATAAAGGGCCAGCTGAGGCAAACTGCCAGCCATGCAGTACTGAGTAGACCACTGCCTACACAGTAAGGCAGCCCCATAAATTGCCCACCAACAGCAACTGGGGCTTCACCACAAAGGAGAATAAGGCACTGGAGAGTAAAGAGTCTTGAGCTTCTGGGCACCATAGGACATCTTCTTCATAAAGCCATTACTCTCTAGACCAGGAAGCATGGTGGATCCAGCTAATACAAAGGATGAAACACAGAAACTCTGACAAAATGAGGAGGCAGAGGGAAATATTCCAAAGAAAACTTCAGGATAAGATACCAGAAAGAGGGCTAAATGAAATAGAGATCACCAATCTTCATGATAAAAACTTCAAAGTAACAATCATAAACATGCTCACTGATCTGCAGAAAAGTTCTGATCTCAGGAAGTACTTCAACAAAGAGAGAGAAGAGTTGAAAAAGAGGCACTCACAGCTGGGTATAGTAACCACATGAAAAAGAGAGATCCAACCACAACACTAAAGAAAACCATCAAATAACAAGAGGAGAGTATAGAGTATTGATACTATTAACTATCAATAATTACCTTAAATGTAAATGGACTGAATGCACTAATCAAAAGACATAGAGTTACAGAATGGATAAAGAAACAAGACCCATCTGTTTGCTGCCTATAAGAGACTCATTTCAGACCTGAAGACATAACCAGAGTAAAAGTGAAGCAATGGAAAAAGATATTTCATTCAAATAATAGGGAGAAAAAATCAGGAGTTGCAGTATTTGTATCAGATAAAATAGATTTCAAAGCAAAGAAAGTAACAAGAGACAAAGGACGTTACATAATGATAAAGGGGTCAGTCCAACAAGAGGATATCAAGGAACAAGAATAATCCCAAACAGTCTAAACTCACAAAGAAGCTAGGAAGGGAAGAACAAGTGAAACCAAATGTTATTAGAAAGAGGGACATAATAAAGATTAGAGCAGAAATAAATAAAATAGAGAAGAATAACAGAATTGAAAAATCAATGAAACCAGGAGGTGGTTCTTTGAGAAAATAAACAAAATAAATAAACCCCTAGCCAGACTTACCAAGAAAAAAAAGTATACACACATAAACAAAATCAGAAACGAAAAAGGAATAGTCACAATATATATCACCGAAATGTAAAGAATTATTAGGGAATTCTGTGAAATTATATGCCAATAAATCAGACAACCTAGAAGAAATGGACAAATTCTTAGAAAAATACAATCATCCCAGACTGACTCAGGAAGAAACAGAAGATCTGTACAGACCATTACCAGCAATGAAATTGAACTGGTAATCAAAAAACTCCCCCAAAAAACAAAATGCAATGTGATGTGATGAATGAGCAAGACAGGTGGACGCCTCATGCATTTATGTCTGGGCAGCCCCATCCTGCCCTTCAGGGGCTCCCTGATGACCAGAGCATCCACGGCCGTGAGTAGGGTATTGTCAGAATCAGAAAAGTTACGTATTCATCCTCTCATACATTTATTACATAAGCAATCACATTTCCAAGGCACACAGATTTAGATGGTATGGTATAATTTAGCCCCTCCACCCCCCCAAAATAAGACATTAGATCTCCTTTCCAGAGACTTAATAGGAGAGTGAAGACAGGTAATATATAAAATACCACAGCAGGTTATGTTTCAGACTTATATATTTAATATGCTTATACTTGTAAAATATGTTCTGAAAACAACCAAGAACTCATTAACACTCAGTGTTACTAAAGATACATTTCTGAACCATGCCATAAGCAATATCTGAAACAATGACTAACGAATATACTACCACTTAAAAAACACCTAAATTCTTTAAGAAGACAGATTTTAATAGCAATTTCTGATGAACCAGTGGGAACTAAATATAAACTTACACTTAGGCAAAATACCAATATGAATTATTTGAGTGTATTTTCCAAAGAAACTTAACTGTGAGATACATTATTAAACCACAGCCTTAACTTTATGGCATTAATCTTTGATATTATAAAATATTTAAAATATTATTAACTTAGTCATATGCAATTTACATAGATATTTTTGAGCTTGCACAGAGATATTTATTGCTATAAGTAATTTTTAAAATAGCCTACCCATCATATAAAGACATGATTTTATTAAACATTTCCTTAGACTATTTTTTTCCCCCAAGTATATAAATATCTGACAGTGCAGGAAGAAATAATGAATATATGCAGCATCTTCATCTCTATGCAGATGAAGAAGAGTAAGCTCTTGCCCTTGATTTAACATACACAGAAAATCAACCAACTTAAAGAGCAAAATGAAAAATATTTGCGTCAGCATTTTTAGTGTAATCGTGTGTTTCAATACAGCAATGTACAATTTAATGAGAATCCCTTCAAAATAAATCATAGCACTAGTGTCCTTCTGGAAAGTGTAGCTCATCGTTGAGAAGTTCTAAAGATGGAAAGTCATTTCTGATAAACAATATATATAGACCTTCACAAAGGAATGAAATGTGAACACGCTCATCTAGTCTGAATGCTCTGTAATGCATTTCCAATTATCCACATTATGAAGTTAATACAGTCTGCTTTAAAAACAAGTTTAAGGCCAGAAATCTATTGCCACAGAAACATAGCACCCTTGATCCGCAATGTTTCCAAGGATATTTGTTTATGTATATGTAGATATTTTTTGCCTGAACATAATTTTATATTTATGAAGCTAGTCAATTCTCTGTAAATAAATATGAATGGAAAACAAATACTGCAAGCGTCAAGTGTGTGAGTGGATTTTTGTTTTGATCACCTAAATTCTTTCTTGGCTTTATTTGTCTTTTGAGGACTACTGCTTCCTTTTACAAATTATAGCCCATGCATCACTTGGTGAAATTTGATTTCTTTCCTGTGTCAAAGAAAATTTTCTGTTTTGTTTAGAAGTATGAAGACAGCTAACTTTACCTCCTGTATATTTAATTTTGATGTTACTCAATATTACTATGATTTATCGATGATTTCCAGGATTCCTTTTAAAATATCTAAAATATGCTTTACATTGTTAATCATTACATCTGTTGCCTCCAATTTGTGATAAAATATGACAAAGCCAGTTACTGAAAGCATGTAACAAGTTCAGGGCACTAAGAGACTGTTAATTCTTTAAAATTTTTGAGTAGTAACATTTTTTTCTTTGTTTCACACAAAGGTCAGAAGGCAAGCCAGAGTCCACTAGGGGTGCAAGGACTTTCTTAATTATTTCTCTGGCTTTTCCCAAATCCTAATTTTTCCAACACCGAGAGAAGCTTTCACATACATATACTCACAATGCTCATACACTTTATTATATTGAGGATTCAGATTCTACACTGAAAATTTTATAATTTCTCTCAAAACAGATGTCACATTTGCATGGAAATATTCTGCCACACATACTAAGATATGTATGTATATATCATAATAAAGGAAGAAAGAATGTCTTATATACTTGATATATAAAAAATAAGAGACGCACATAGAATATTTATGCAGTGTTGCATGTGCGCAGTTCCAGTAAGGTGCTATGTATGGTCCATGCTTCGCTGATCTGAATTTTAACTGAGAAATTTTAGTGTCCAGCTTAAATATTATCTTTTAATGAGAATTTAAGAACTGATTTCCATAATCCTCAAGCAAAACATGTTGGATATTCAGAAGAGCCATCAATATTCTTTTTCAATGCTCATATTAATGCAGCTTCAGAAAGGACTGTTTATGACAACTAGGCAGGAGAATAGAAATCATTGTTAATCACTGTGTATTTACAAAGTGTCCCTCATAATCGTACCAATGTTTTACTCTAAACTCACCTTGCCTTGCAGGTGTCTTCTATAATTAATATATTTTGCTATCTCTTTTTAATACTTGTAAAATATAAAACAAATAGCAAGGTGTCTAAAATATGAGCAAAACTGGCACCTGAGCCATTTTTCTACTTTGGTTGTTTTCATGAGAAAATAAAAAATAAGTGAAGTGATCCTATCATATCTTCATAGTTCTTAACTATGTATCAGCTAAGAATACTTCAGTCATGATTCAAAATCTCCTTAATCGGTTTTTTAGCTTTGTTCAATCTACTTTCAGTTATTATTTCTGAGATTCTATGTTTTATTTAGTTAACTTGTAAATAGGTGGGAAAAATCAATGAAAAGGATTTGTATAAGCTAATATTTTGACAGAATCAAAATTAGAAAAGGTGTGATCAAACTTTATTTCAGTCACTTTAAACTCTTAAATGCTGTAATAGTCAAATGTGCATTTTTTATTTTTTAATTTCTATTTCGCACTTCACAAATATTTTTGCTGGTTCCATTTCCACAGAGGACTGATAGAAAATGAGCAAAATATTTATGTTAATGTTCTAATTAAAACTAAAATATGAAAGAACAAAATCAAATCAGTTTGTTTATGTTAAACCTACACATACCTATATGTAGATTTTATAATACTGATTAAGTATGAAAAAGTAAAAAATAAAAAGCAGAAATACTTGTATTAGAAATAATGTGGACCCAATCTTCATGTATTTTTAGAGAAAGTGCAGGCTAAATTTCTTCAGTGTTGAAAATCAATGAAATGGCATGTGGCTTGAGTTCCATAACTCAGTGGTTGTGCCAATTTTAGCAAATTAGTTGAAATCTTTGTGTCAATTTTCTGTAATGTAAAGTGGGAATAATAATGCTTCAACACTTCCGTGGACAGTAAGGGAATTTAGTGAAATTATTAAATGAAAGCATCCTTCCCATAAAGCACCCTTATATGTTGTCTTACATGATTTTATTATTAGTAGTAAAATCTTAAATTATTAAACTGTGATTATAAACATAAAACTCCTTACATTTTTATGGGGTAGAATTAGCTGTGGTGTATAGCTCTCCAACTTACTCTGATGTAACCTTGTAAAATTAACCAAAACCATCTGAGCTGTGGTTTCTCATCCATAAAATTATGCTGTCATAATACATTTCACAGGGACAAGGTTGGTTGGCCTGAAATACTTGTGAACTGCACATTGTTGTGAAATACAGTTTGTGAACTATATGCCAATCAATATATCTTAATCATCATTAGCCTCCATCTTAGTAGAGAAGAATATTCATGCTCCAAATTTTCCATGTCCACAACTTCGTGGCTACTTCCTTGGTTTTTAGGAATATTGGTACTGAATGGGAGAGGAGCTAAGGGAGAATGAAGGAAGGCACAGCTCAGTGCTTCTGCAGTAATTACCGCTGGCCTATGGAAATATGCAAATATGTGTCTCATTCCTTCCCACCTCTCCACTTACTTATCCATCATCTTCCCATCACTTCTTCCTTTGTACTGCTTTCTTCTTTATTCCTCTCTCATTCCCTTTCCCTTCCCATTAAAAAAGGGTAAAATGCAGAGTAGAATAAATCATATTTTTGACCTTATAAGACCTTATCATTTTTGCGGCCACCAATGCATCATTCTTGTTCCATTTTGTTGTAGTTTGGCTTTATTCCCCTCTTCATTTGGCATCGAGTAGTTGAGCCTAATGTTGGGATATTCTGAATTCTGATATGTGGTTGAGTGAAGTCAACAATTCAGATAAAAAAATTTCAAAATCCATTTGATCTCAATTATTCCTAAACTGCTGTTAAGTACATAAATCCTAAGGAGACAAGCCATTAATCAATTTGCAAAAATACTATAAAACTTTCTCTTGGCACATCATCTAACAAAATTTCCAGACATTAACCTATACAAATAAATACACATACTCTCACCGCACGTTCATTTACTCATGGACTCTGTATTTGTATATTCGCCCAGTAGCCAAAATATGTCATCTGTAACCTCCAAGTCTTTGTTTGTTGTACTTCATAGTTATTTGTGGACATGTGCAGAGCATCAAAATTCTTAGTCACTCAGTGAACACATTGAGCTGAGGGTGGACGAGGTGACACTCTGCCTTAACTGAATTCTCAAACTGTAAACTAGTGTTCTTTTCCCACTGTATTTACTGCCATGTTTTCCATGTTTATCCTTTTTGCTGGTGATTTCACTGTTTAAAATACCCCCAATTGTAGTGCTAAAGTAGCTGTCTAGTGTCCTTAAGAGCAAGAAGGCCATGTGCCTTAAGGAGAAAATAACAGTGTTATGTACATATAACAATCTGTATATGTTATATATGCATTAAACATATTATATATAAATAATATGTATATGTGAGGGATATCCTGCTAAAAACAACCGTAAGCACCCTTAAACACATATTGTTATTGTTTAACATATAATACATATATATGTATAATATATTTAATACACATGTGTATAGTAATATATTTATATGTTATACATGTAACACTGGTTTTGTTAAAAATGACATGTTACTTTATATGATTTATTATTAGTAATGTGTTAAATTATTAAACTAGAATTATAAAAACTCCTTGCAATTTTTCTTTTCCAGTGGATTTAGCTGTGGTTTATAGCTCTCCCACTTTGTGGCTATGTGACTTTAGAAAATTAGCTGACCCTGTCTGAGGTTCTCCGCTGTAAAATAATGAATTTTCATCCAAGCATGAGTCACAGTGCTGTCGGCCATAAGTTCAGTGTTAGTGTATGAAGAAGGTAGTATTTCCAGAAAAAAGAAGAGGACATTTGCTGACCTATATGTGTGTGAGGCCCCTCCAGACATTGCTCAAGTGACATCTATAGTGCATATTGAAACTGTGGAAAAGAGAGTAAAGTTGTGGATTCATGAGATAATATCTGGTAAAGTAGAAAAGACAGCATTGTTGTGAGTCTGCAAGCAAAAACAATTTAGAGTCGCATTTCCCAGGGTGAGGAAAATGCTAATAAACACTTCCCGGCTGGTGTTGGCTGGGTTGCATGTTTCAAAATGCAATATTGCTTGAAAAATGTGAAGCTTGCATTTTATAAGAAATGCAGTGCCGCAGAAAATTAAAAAAAATAATAACTGGTAAGTGTTACACAGAAAAAGGATTATGTAGCAAAGCAGGATTTTTCCACACCAAGACTGGCTAGCTTCACAAGGACATTGTCAGCCAAGCTCTGCAATGCAAATGGCCTTCAGTTCCCTGGCTTTAGAAATATATGTTAATAAGCAGGTATCTTTAAACAGAAACACATAAAATAAGGTTTTATGCATTTTATGTGGATCAGTTGATGAAAATGTGGCTAGGAAATTTGACCTTGGATTTTCTTTACAAGCAATGATTCCATATTTGTTAATTAGTGTTTCCAGCATCTTTATAGAATGAATCTACTGTAAAAACTGAGAATCTATCATATCCAGTCATCTAGCCAGTCACATATATGTGCTATTATTAAAAGACAAAGAAATGTGAACAACCATAATTTAATTGAAGTCCCAGAAACTGAAAAAGTTAATGACTTTAAAGAATAGCTTAGGGCACTCATGTGAAATGATTTCCAATTATTTGCTTTCAAGAAAGTTGAAGGATCAAATCAAGTTGGTAGCTGAACAGTAAAAATATTTTTGATCACTACTTGATTTTTAACATGCCCTTTGCAAGTTGTTCAAATAAGTTTAGTTCTCCAAAAGGCATTGCTAAACTTTTCTTTGTGTTTTTCCTAATTGTGTAAAAGTGGATATTAAATAAACAACTTTACTTATGCTGATGAGTATATTGAGAAAAAGTGATATAATATTAGGCTAAAATGAAATGTTAATATCTCAGAAATTACATTATTTCAAATATTTAAACTTAATATGAAAACATAAAATATGTAGGTGAGGGCTTTTATTTTCTAATTTAAATAGGCACAAAAACAAAATGAAGTGATAGAACTCCTGCTTCTTTTCTCCCCATTATATTGAGTGAATTTCCACAACTCTATCTCACAATCTCCTTGTTTTTCTCCACTGATTATCTAACAACATTTTAATTTGTAATTATACATCATAAAATTGATATGTGGGTGGATACAAAGTAGATAGACCATTTTTGACCACTCTATTTTGTTATATTGTTACATTTATTTTCTTGATCTAATACTGTCAGACACCTTTATGGCCTGTACAATGCATTACGTTAAGGTAAACCTTCTCATTTTTGTTTTTGTTTATGAAACTGACTTATTTGCAACAGTTTTCTATATAAAAATTAGAATAAGTTTCTCAAACCATTCAAAATATCAAGCTCAGTGTTTAACTGGGGTTTAAATATCTACTCATAAACATAGCAAATCTCTCCATTTATTTAACACATTCACTCTCTCTCATTCATTCTTAAATTGTTTTCTCTATCAAACTTAAGCATGATTTGTATGCTTGGCTACTAAAACCTTCATAGGGGTTGATGTTAAATGACTTAAAATATTTTTCTTATACAGCATCTTACACAGTTTTTAATGAGTTGCTGTGGTATTAAGGGGATAATGTGATCAGTTGTAGATGATGTTGCAATCTTACTGCAGTGGCTGGTCTGGTCACTCAGAATCAGTGGTTTGGGTTCTGAATTGAAAATCAAATTTACAAGATACAATTGCCAACACCAACTTTACTCTAAAGGAAATAAAGCAGGCAACATAACATGCATAGTCAGGGTCTGGAGAGCTGGTGACTCCCAGACACATTAATCAGCACGCCTACCCTGCATATAGGAAATAAGGCTCAGTGGGTTCAGGCAGTCTTAATTAAAGCAAGCCATCAGACCTGGGAAACCTTCAGCTGCTTCTCATTAATTTCAGGTTACATGGAAGTTAAGGACTGCTCAGTAGTGAATCTCAACAGTGAGTTCCAGATGTTCAGTTTGTTAACACAGTTTAGCCTGCGTCTTATGTCTGTTGATCCAGTACAGATTCACGGAGGCAGTGTGGCAAGGAATATTTGACTAGGGGCTAAATTCTCAGACAGCCTTAGGGCTAGTACATGCCACAGATCAGTTGCCAATGCTTCTTATCCAATTTCCAGCTGTATTTGGCCTTTATTTAGTCTAATATGTTTGATCAAATCGTTAAATATCATGACACTTGGTTGTGGCATGTTAACAGTTTTGTATATCACTGGATTTGATTTCCTCATAGTTTGTGGAGAATACTTGAGACTGTTCACGGTGGATATTAATTTCACAGTTTGCTTATTTTGTAATAACTTTAATTTTTATATCAGAGTAAGGCACTTACATAAATGGAAAGTATTTCCTCCTCTTTTCCTTTAAAATGTGTGAAAGACTGGTACTATTTTTCCTAAAATACTAAATTGAATTTACCAGTAAATCAGTTGGATATATAATTTTCTTTGAGGAAAGTTTTTGAGAACAATTCAGTTTCTTCAGTAGATACAAGGTTTTGTATGTGTGATTCTTTGTCTTATAATTTGTTGATCTTAAGGCATTTATCTATTTAAGTAGTCAAATTTATTAGGGAAAAGTTATTCATGATCTCTTTTTATCATTTTAATGTCTGTGGGACATAGTTTTATCTAATATTAATAACATTGATAACTTATTTTTGTTTGTCCAGCTAGTGTTTTTCATCAGTATTTTTAACCTTTCAAAGTACCAAATTTTGACTTTCTCTAATTTGTCTGTTTTTAATCTATTGACATTTGTTCTTATGTCTTGTTCTTTTATCTCTTAATTCTTTTCTTTGATCATTTTAGCTTTACTTCATTCTCCCTTTTCTAGTTTCTTACAGAAGGATCTGATCACTGACTTTATAACTTTCTCTTTTTCTGCTATAGGCATTATTGTAACTGTCTCTGTAAGCCACAGTTTAGCTTCACCCACAAAGTTATAGTTTATATTTTCTTTTTCATATAGTTCAATATATCATCTAGATTCAGTTATATTTTCTCCTATGATCCCATGGTTATCTAGAAGAATGTTATTAAATTCCCAAATATTTGGAGATTTTTCTGAGTATCTAATTTATATTAATCTCTAACTTAATGGTTTTTATGCTTTTTTTGGTAAAAACTTCTCCTTGGAAATATACTAAGATGTTATTTTTATTTATATATTTTATTTTTTTAAATTATCATTGATATACAATCTTATGAAAGTTTCACATGAACAACATTGTAGTTTCAACATTCACCCATATTATCAAGTCCCCCCATCACACCCCATTGTAGTCACTGTCCATCAGCATAGTAAGATGCTGTAAAGTTACTACTTGTGTTCTCCATGCTGTACTGCCTTCCCTGTGCCCCCCTACATTATGTGTGTTAATCATAATGCCCCTTAATCCCCTTCTCCCTCCCTCTCCCACCCCTCCCCTTTGGTAACCGCTACTCCCTTCTTGGAGTCCGTGAGTCTGCTGCTGTTTTGTTCCTTCAGTTTTGCTTTGTTGTTATACTCCACAAGTGAGTGAAATCACTGGATACTTGTCTTTCTCTGCCTGGCTTATTTCACTGAGCATAATACTATCCTTTAGGTCCATCCATGTTGTTGCAAATGGGAGGATTTCTTTTCTTCTTATAGCTGAATAATGTTCCATTGTGTATATGTACCACATCTTCTTTATCCATTCATCTACTAATTGACACTTAGGTTGCTTCCATATCTTGGCTATTGTTAATAGTGCTGTGATAAACATAGGGGTGCATCTGTCTTTTCGAGTCAGGGATCTTGTTATTGTTGAGTAAATTCCCAGGAGTGGAATTTCTGGCTCACATGGTATTTCTAATTTTAGTTTTTTGAGGAACCTCCATACTGCTTTCCACAAGGGTTGAATCAATTTACATTCCCACCATCAGTGTAGGAGGGTCCCCCTTTCTCCATATACTCACTAGCGACTGTTGTTTCTTAAGATGTTATTTTTATAAATCTTACATATGTCATATGAGATCTTAATATTTATAAAGGAATTCATAGCTTAAAATGTTTTATTATGATGAAAGGTCTGTTTTTCACTTTAAAAGAATATGTTTTCTGTACATTTCTGTATAGTACTTATAAATGGCAAGTCCAGTTTCACAGAGTTGTTACATATTCCATATTCTACCTTATTTTGTCTATTCTAATATTTAAAGAGGGAAGTGAGTTAAACACTTGCCTGTAATTTCAGATTTGTCTCTTTCTGCCTTAGGAACTTGTTTTTGCTTCATATATTTTGACGTTCCCTTATTAGGGATATACAAACTTCCAGTTTTTATGTCTTCCTGGTAAACCGAGTATTTCACCATTACAAGGAAATTCTGTTGTCTCGGGTAGTACTTCCTGTCTTGAAGTATACCTTGACTGATATTAATACAGCCATATCAGCTTTTCTTAGTTTTTGGCCATTACAAATAAGCTGCTGTAAACTTTCCAGTACAAACGGTCATCTGGGCATAGGTTTTTATTTCTCTGGGGTAAATACTTAGGAGTAGAATTGATAGGTTTTATGTTGTGCTTAACTTTATGGGAAATGGCAGTACCCCTTTGCATTTCTACCAGCATTTCATTTGATTTCTAGATGCTCTACTCAACAGTTTATATATATATATATACAAATATAACTTTTAGTTTTAGGCATGCTAGTTGGCATATAGTGGCATCTTGTAGTTTTAATTTGCATTAAATTTGTATTCTATAATGGCCTTATGTTGAGCAACTTGTCATGCATTTCCCCCCCTTTTCTTTGATGGAATATCTGTTGAAATTTTTTCTACATTTCTAGTAAGTTATCATTAAATTGTACAGTTATTATATATATATATGTATATATATATATATATATATACGCACACATGGATAATACGCATATATACATATATGGATAAAATTCCTTTATCAGGTAAAAGTTTTGGAAATATTTTCTGCTGGTCTGTAGTTTTACTTTCTATGTTGTTAAAAATGTATTTTGAATAGGGAAAAAACAAGTCCATTTATCAATTTTTCTTTCATAGTTTATGCTTTTTGTATTCTAAAGAAATATTTTACCTGTCTATAGGAAAATAAGAAATTATCGTGTATTTTCTTCTTGATGACTTTATAGACTAAGCATTTGCATATAGGTTGCCCATCTAGTTCAGAGTAATTATCATTTTTGCATATAGTGCTAAGTAAAGGTATATATAGAATATATAATACATGGTTATCCACTTGTTCTAGCACCATTTGATGAATATATTATTCTCAGCCCATTGAAATAACTTGCCAGCACCATTAAAATGCAATGACCCTTTATACATACGGGCCTGTCTCTTGACACTCTTTCCTATTTCATTAATTTATATTCTATTCTATTGGCATTTAGTTATATATATTTTAATTAGTTTAGTAGTTCTTTAGAGTTTACATTATACATCTTCAAACTTACAAGTTTATTAACATTTAATATTATTCTACTTTCCACTTCACTCTTGATGATTCCAAATCCCCTTTGTTTGTTCTCATTTCATGCTTTATACTTTACAACCTCTTTATTTTGACTATTTTCTTATCTATTCCTTCTACATACTGTTGAAGTCCCACCTTTCAATGCTATTATTTTTTTACTTCAACAGACATTTGCCTTCATGGAATCAATAAGAAATACTGTGTATTTTCCCATGTTTGCTATTTCTGATACTTTGAGTTTCATTCTGGTGTCATTCTCTTTCTGTTTAAAGAACACTCTTTAGCATTTCTTCCAGGGTAGATCTGTGGCTACAAATCCTCAGCTTTCATTTAACCATAAAAGTATTTCCTCATCACTGAAAAAAATGTTTCCTGGATTTTTTGTTGCATCTCTGGGCATTTTAACAATACCGTTGCTTTGCCTGTGGCCTGCATGACACATGATGAGAAGTTCGCTGTCATCACTTCAGTGTTGCTGTGTGTCTAATAATACCTTGTTCTCTGGCTGTTTGCAATTTTTTTTCCCTCTTACTTTTCAGCAGTTTCACTGTGAAATGTGATTTTCTTGGTATTTAAACTGGTGTTGTCTCCTGAAATGCATGGATATGTAAGTGGATGTTTTAAATCAAATTGGAAAAAATGGTCATTTTTATTGAAATACTTTTTCTGCCTTAATCTCACAGTCTTCTCTGTAACTCCAGCTATTGATAAATTAGATCCTTATTGGCCATCCTTTGTTCAGTCTATTTCTCTATGCATGGAGTCCAGACCATTTTCATTGATGTGCCCATAAGTTCACTGACCATTTCCTCTCTCCAATCTCCTGTTAATATAGTGAATTTCTCATTTTCATTATTGTACTTTTCAGTTCTGAAACCTGTATTATTTTTTTATTGTTTCCATTTATTACAATTCCCAAAATGTTTACCTGTTGGGGGAGCATTGTGTATTTTCCTCGGTCCTTGTCCCCACCGCAACAAAGAATTGAAGGGCAGAGACACAGAAGTGCAGAGTAAAAGTTTTATTTGAAGTTATTTAAACAGAGAAAAAGAGCAGCAGGCAACCTCAGTGAGGAGAGGCACCCTGAAAGGTTGGAGAAAGCTTAATATTAAAAGGTTACACACTTAGTGTGGGCCACTTCACAGACAGTAGTGTCCTGAAAGGTTGGGGGTTCACCCTTTTAAGGATTCTTCAGGAATGTGAATAAGGGCTGGGGTTGCAGACTTGTTCAGTGCTCTTTGAATACTTAGAATTAACTTAACACAAGCAATTTCCTGCTGTGATTTCTCCAGAGTGTTGGTCTGGGAGCATATCAAACAAGACTGCCTGTCCAGCCCCCAAGGTGGGCTGAGTTACTGTCTGTTTGCTAAAGAGTAAGTGAAGGATCTTACTTCTCAACTTCCTGGGTATTAAAATACAATCTTTAAGATGGAATCCTTCCTGCCTTTTACTATTGTTCATGGCTGGGCCTGCATGCTAAATTAGTTGACTTGGTTGCAAACTACTTGATTAGGGCTGAAGGGGGAAAAAAAACAGCATACAGATAAAGTTAAAAAATAAGCTGGGCCTGCATGTTTAACACAATAAAGCCATGGGCTATGCTGAGGTACCCTCCTTTATCTGGGGAATATTCAAACATTCCAGGCCAAGTTGCTCCTGGCTTTTTGAGCTTTAATTGATTAACTATGGATCTTTTTAGTGGACTTTCCTGGCCTTTTTCTCTTTCCACCCTGCTCATATTTATTTTCCTGCTTAACATACCTACTAAGCCTTTAATCCTTCAAAATATTGACAACAGATGCTTAAAAGCCTGTGTTCTTCAACCCAACATATGAGTCATTTTGATACCTGCTTCCATTTTCTTCTGTTTATCTAGACCAAGGAAGATACTTGTGCTTGGTATAGAATTCCTGGTTGAAATATTTGTTTTTCCTTCAACATTTAAAAAATACCTACTTTTTGTAGGCTTTTTGCATAGTTTCTGAAAATAAATGTTTAAATTCTTACCTTGTTTCCTTTTCATGCAATGCTTACTTTTCCTTAATGCCTTCAAGATATTCTACATTTTTCAGCAAATTGGATTTTTTTTCAAATATTTCCTTCATTTGTTTATCTTGTTGCCATTATCTGAACTTTTATATGTGTTTTGTAGTCCATTTATTTTGGAAATTTGGAGGCATTATCCCTTCAAATAACTCCTTGGCTATTTTCTTCTTTCTTCTCCCTCTATCTATGCAATATGTGTATGTAAACTTTTTGATTCTATACCCTAGCTCTTGGGTACTTCATTGTATTTTTTCCTTTTCTCTTTGCACTTCATTTTGAATATTTCCTGTTGACCTGTTTTCAAGTGTGATAGAGTCTTCCCTTAACTGTCCTGTCTATTGGAAAGACTGTGGGTAAAATTGTAATATTTCCAGATTGTCTCGCCTGGCTTTTAGTGCATTTGCATATCCTCAGAGGTGGAGAGAAGTTCATCTCCATATCAATGGTAATTACCTGGGTAACAGAGGGCTTATTGGCACCTGAGAGGTGAGGGGGAGGTTTTGCTTCTGCTGGAGCAGGAGAGAGAAACGGCCTGGACTGCAGTTGGTAAGCAATAAACAGATTTTAAACTTTATTTCTCCCTTTGACTGATTTCAGTTTTAGAGGTATTTTGGCCTGGGATTCCTCTCCCTGGACTTACACTGTTGAAGGAATTTTTTTTCTCTGATAAAGTAAAGTACCATTTTAGACACCAAGCTTAGAAGAGCATGTGAGACTGAGGTATATGTGATTTATGTGCAGAAATAGATGTTTCCCTGCCTCTGTTAGGCCAGTGCTGTGGGAGGTCTGGTTAATATGTGTGCTGGTTCAGATAGGCTTCTGTCCTGTCACTGCCCATTTCCCACAGATGTCACGTTCGTTTGGCTGTGAGCCAGCACCCTGAGTACTTACCGGGAGTTCTGAGTCCAGAGAACTTCTCCTTGTGGGTCCATCTGTCTTTTATGTTTCACATGTTCCAACGTTCTTGAATCCCAGACAGTGGTGTCTGTCTCTCTCTGCTTGTGCCTGTGGTGTCTCCTCTCTTAAGAGCTTGTCACTCCTTGAAATCCTTAAGGGACTTGCAACTTCAGCTTGTTGACCAGTTCCAAAAAGTTTTTTTTTGTATGTCATCCTGCTGGTTCTATTTTTAGTTGAGAGAGATGTTCTCCTGCAGTTTTTTGTACTCAGAATGGAAATAGCAGTCCTTTTCTGTGTACATGAATGGAATGTTATTATAAATAAAAGAAAACATTGCTTTACACAGCCAGGATTTCTTTAGCTTTTCGCACTGATCTATATCTTTCTGGTTAATCTTTTCTTGTTGTTCTTCTGCCTGATTAATACCCCTATTTCCTTAATTGTGGGTTTCTTGCTGATGAATTATCTGTATGTGGCTTTACTGAAAAAGCCTTTGAGCCTTTTCTCTTTGTTTTGATTTTAGGCAATTTTACCACAATGTGCTTAGGGATTGATTCTCTTCATAGCACTTCTTGACTCTACAGCTTTTGAATTGTCCCAATTTTGGAATGTTCTTAGCCATTGTCAATCTTCCCTTGCTCTTGTCTCACATGTGTCACTTACTAAAATGTACATCAGACCGGGTTCTAACTATAGGTTTTAAGAACAGGTTCTCATAGATTTCTTTTTTAAATTCATTTCATGTTTATTATTCATTTTTTGTTCATGCTTACTTCTTTTTCCTGGTCTTATTGAGGTGTGATTGGCAGATAAAGATTGCATACATGAAGGTTGTAAAACATGATATTTTTAAGGTGTGCGAAGTGGTGACTTAATATCTATCTATATATACACTGTTGAAATGACTACCAAAATCAAGTTAATTAACACATTTCCTCACACAGTTAGCATTTGTGTGTGAAAATATGTAAGATAAACTCTTAGCAAAGTTCAAGTATGCAATATTTTTATTAACTGTAAGCACCACACTGTACATTAGATCTTCAGAACTTGACCTATTTTATAGCTGGACATTTATACCTTTGACCAACATCTCCTCATTCCCTTCACCCACACGCCCCTGGGACCACTGCTCCACTCTCTGGTTCTGTGAGTTTGTTTACATTCCACATAGAAGTGAAATCATACAGTATTTGTCTTTCTGAGTCTGGCTTATTTGCTAAGCATAATATCCTTCAGGTACATCCATGTTGTTGCAAATGGCAGGATTTCCTCCTCTCACATTTTCTTAAACTGTTTATTCCATAGATTCCTCTTGTCAATCTGGATATTTTCCATTAATATACTCCAGTTCCTTAGTCCTCTTTGTCTATACCCAACATGCTGCTAAAAATGTCCTGTTGTATTCTGACACTTGATTAATGAATTTGTCAGTTATAGAATTACCATTTGACTGTTTTTCACAGATTGTAGTTCTCTGTGAACGTTTCTTGTCTTTGTCTACATTTCAATCATTTTAATGTCTTGTCTAATAAAATTAGACATAATAGCATACTCTATGGTTGCATTTCTGTTACCTATTTTCCTCTGGGCTTTCAGTCACATCACCCTATTTCCTCCAGTGCTTGGTAATTCTGATTGAGTGACAGACATTTATACAAAAAAGTTATACAGAAATAATATAAGGCTATATATAATATTGTCCTCCCAATAATATTTATTTCTGCATCTGGAATGAAAATAGTTAAATTATCATTCTTGGATTAATATAATCCAGTCAATGCATTTAAAATGATATGACTTTGGTCTTTCAGTGCATGTGAGGACTGGTGTAATTCTAGTTTTTCATTCCTCTTAAAATCCTGCTTCTATGATTTATCCCTTCAGAGAGTCCAGTCAAACAGTTGGAAGTTTCACAAACCTCCCTGTCCGTGGTAAGCCAAATTCTGACTATCTCCTAGAGGCTGACAAAATCCATGCAGAGCTTCTCATTTTCTCGCTACCTTTCTCAAAATAGACAGTTCTAGGTGCAGTGTTGCCCTAAATGCTGGGTCACAAATACTAATTTTCTTTTCAGATTTTAGCCTTGTTATTTCTCTACTGATCTATACAAACTTAAACTGTTCTCAGTAAAAACTGGTCCACGTTAATTTGTATGCCATTACTGTAAGTAAAAATGCATTCTCTTTTATTGTTTTTCTTCCATTTTTATTTTAATTCAAGACACACACATACATTGAGTAATGTAATTTTTATATGGTAGATTTTGTTGAAGTGACTAGAATAATCTGTGTTACTATAACCCAATTTACAATTTGAAACATGATTTAAGATATTCCTTAAGTTATGGAATTTTATTACAAAAGGATGTATGGTGCCTTGGCTTTATTTTACACATTAAAACAAACCAACCAACCAACCAGATTCAGTATGAAGTCATTTTCCTAATAGGAACATCATCAAATGCATACAGGGAAACCCCTACCTGATTACCAAATCCATGCTTTAACTTCAGTGACAGTTCATTCTAGTTTTTTTCTATCCAAATAATTTTATCCCACTCAATTCATTCTAATACATACCTATCATTGCCATAGGAGGTGGGGGGTTGGTGAAGAGGGAGGCAGAGCTATATTTTTGTCAGCCTTTGCAAATTTTAGCTTAAGAGGAAAATATACGTGAAGTATTGTATAATATTCAATGATGACATTATCTATCCAATTTGTGATTCTATAAATACATGCTCTATAAACCAACATTACTCAGTGAAAGCTTGATGGCAGTTAAGGAGTAAGCTTTTGAAAAAAATCTTTATTACCTTTGATGATTAAAATGGTTCTACTTCATTTGCAAGTTTTTTTTTAACAGTTTGAATTTCTGACACATCTCATGTTTCTCTATTAACAGAGAAGCATAAAAAGTGATATCATATTCAAAGGTAATTCTCTTCTGTTTTGGATAAGTGTAAAGTACCTGTAATTCAGGATTTAACATTTCATTTACATCCCTGTACTTAATGCTATTTAGAGTTCTAGGTTTATTTTAAAATCGTCTTTTTTTTTTTTACTTCATCTTGTTTTCTTCCATTTGTTAGATTCTGTGAGCAAATAGTCTTGAAACTAGATTGGATCAATACATTTCTGAAGGAGATAAACCTTGATAGTTAAAATAATTAAAGGTTTAGTCTTCTAAGATAAAGAATTCTGTAATGAAAACAATGAAAGTTTCACATTATAAAAAAAGATTGAACTGTAGAAATTATTTTAGATTTAGTAACATATAATCCTGACAGAATTCTTGGCAAAATAGTACAAGCTATAAGTCTAGTATATGCTGGCCTTCTTTGGTTGCAAATGATAAACATCAAGCAGTCTATCAAAAGCAATGTGAAATTCAACTTTTTTCCCCTCTATGAGCATCACTCACTCTTTTATAAACTTCTTTTGAATTTAATTATACATATTTTCCAATATCTAAGAAAAATACACTCAAGTCCAATTATTTTCATTCTTATATTTCTGATAGCTTTCAGCTATTGTCTGTGTTCATCTAGTGTTAATAAAACTACAAATGGACTTTGAGTAGGTGAGAAAAAGTAATATCTTCTTTATATAAATTATGAAGGAACTTCCTCCTTAGGAAATTTTATTGTTATCATTATATTAATTTTAGGAAGTCATTCTTTGGTATATTGTCGAGAGCCCTGTATTATAGATTGTTATATTCATCATCATGCAATATTACATTAATACACTACTCTCTTTCTGCTTATAACAATGTGCCCTAGGAAACTGAAGATTCACACTTGTAGCTCCACTCTTTTCATTTAGAACCATTTACGTCAGTGGTAGCACACCTGTCCTTTGCTGTGAAGCCATAGCATCCTTGAGGCATCATTTTCCATGAAGGTCTCCTGACTCACTGGCATTAGGATGACTTGTGCCTTGTTAAAATCTCATGCCACATTGAATATTTGTTGGAACTTCTGCAATTAAAATTATCTTTTGGTAGAATGGTCCTTCAGAGTCTAGTGCTTGTCTTCTGGAGATATTTTTTTACTTTCCTGCTTATATGTTCTTCTGTTTACATCTTACACAATTTGTGAAATAACAGATGAGTAATTATGATAAAATTTGTATACAAGCAGATAGATTAAGTCCTCAGAATACTCTGTGATTCTCTAAAGCAAGTTAATGTCCCAGTATGTCTCTGCATAAAGTCAATGTTGATGCTGATGGACAAGCATAATGTTTAGATTTAGTACCATAATCTAAAAGTTACTATAAATACATTAGATATATTGAGATTTACTAAAAAAATTACAGAAGTTATGATTTCTTCATTAGTGCTTTTGAAATACACTTAATTGAATATTTTGCTGTATCAGTTAAGTACTTTAGAATTGTCATTGTGAATGTTAAACTCTTTAATGTATCACGTAAGTCACATATGAATCATGGAGTTGTGCCAGAAGGTATTCCAACATGCAACATAAGAGACTCAGATGAGGGAAGTCGTATTTTAAGTAATACCAGTGACTAGGAACCAAATAGCCTAAAATGGTGTATTCATCTTAAATATTTAAGTAATAAAGAAATGAAGGCAGCTAATATACAGTGAGGAATTCCAACTGCTTAGAATTACATATAATTTTGAAGACATATCATTGTCAAATTTGTTATGAGTAAGACATTACATATGAATATTTAATGTTGTATAGGGATATGTAGGTTTTCAATGGAATCAAAATACAAAAATCAATTTGAGTAAAACTATTGATAATCTTCACCCTTCTGAATGACTCTATATAAACACGTGTTATTTTTGAAATGTCATATGATTTAAAAGCTTGCACTTTATACTACTTTTGATAATTCTTTATGAAAAATACTTTGTGATTACTAGTAATGTTACAGATAATTGTTTATAGCTTTGCTAATAGTGTAAAAGGTTTATATCCTTTAGAAAATTCAACTGCTGGCATAACACTATTAAAATAAACTTGGACATTTGCAGACAGTAATATAAGAACTATATTCTCTCAGGGCATTTGGCAGTGCTATTTATATATGAGAATATTGGCTTTCTTGGTATATAAGAAGTATATGATTTATTTAACATCGGTGGTGCCTGTGCTTTTCATGAGCAAATTTTATGAAAAATAAACATGCAATTGGTGCCAAATTCATTAATAAATAGAACCCAGTGGGCTACAAATATGCCACCTGTATTATATACTTTTAATGCCCTGGAGGTACACATTGCTGTGAAATGGATTTAGTGCTCTGTGATGAAAGTAACTTATTCATATTCAAATTTAAAACCAATTACTGTTTACAGACAAAATAAAACATGAGAAATCTTTGAGTAATAAGTCACTTGTGTATAGATACAGGATCTGTCATCAGTATAAGAAAAAGAAATTTTATTTAAAAAATTTTCCCAAACGATCTGTACTTAGAGTAGATGTTAACTTATTCAACCACATACACCCATTTCTCTAGCCCATTACATATTTTTAACTAATTTTTGAGTTTTTATTCATTCCTTGATATGAGAAAGAATTTACACTACATTACATAGTGTAATATAATGTTATGTAATGTAAAAGTACTTGACTAGATTTGTACCATTCAAGTTTATTTTGGACAAAATTTGTGTCTTTAATCCTATGCTAGATATTCCTGACTGTAAAAACCACATTCAAAGTAAATAATGAGAGCATATGTATAGTATAGACGAAGAACAGAACTTGAGTTACTCGAATTCTGTTATTTCTTTGAATGCCAGGGGAAACGAGTCCAGTTTAGCAAAGTTGCATGATACAAAGGAATAAACAAAACTCAGTTTTATTTCTTCTTACAATACAATTGAGTAATTTCATTTGAAAATTAAAATCCAATATTGTTTGTAATTATATCAAAAGATGTAATAATAAATTAAAATGTCACAGATTTATATGTTAAGAGCTATAACATCAATAAGAGAAACTAAACAATATCTAAATAAATAGATAGCTACATTCATGAATTGAAAGATTTAATACTGTTAGGATGTCAATTCTCCCAAAATTCATCTAGAAATTCACTGTGATCCCAATAAAAATCCCAGCAGGATTCTAGTAAATCTTGTCAATTGATATACAATACATACGGAACAGCAATGGACCAAAGTTCTGAAAAAATTATAAAACCAAGATTCACACTAGAGTTCAAAATTTACATTTAAGCAACAATAATCAATAGAGTAGGATATTATCAGAATAAATATAAGAGTAAATTACAGTGAAATAGGCCTATGCATGTGGTCAATTGCTTTTTGACAAAGGTGCAAAAGTAATTCAATAGCAAAGGGTAGTATTTTAAACAAACTGTGCTGGAGGAATGGAAAAGCACAGGCACCATATTTTAAAAATCAATGAAAAAGAAATACTGGTGTAAATTTAAAGGCAAACATAAATGTTTTAAAATAAAACACTGGGGAAATATTTATAATGTGGTTGAGAAAGAATTCTTAGCACAACACACGAAACCTAAAATTTCTAAAAATGAGATATTGCACTTTACATTTAAAAAATTGGCTCTTCAATTCGACATTATGAAAATAACACATATTTCCAAGACTCTCACATCTATTAAGTCTATTGCTATACACTTGGGAGAATATATTTGGAAAAGCACATCTCTAAAGGACTTGTATCCAGTATGTATGAAGGACTCTTATACTCAATCATAAGAAAAAAAAAGGGACAAAAGGTGTGACGCTTCTGTGACTGATCATTTTGCATAGTTTAGAATTTTACAAGATGCAATTAGTCTACAGGTCCAAAAATATTAATTCAGCAAGGATGGGGAAATGCAACTAAAAGTCAAAGAAAAGCCAGAAATGAACCTTAGCTGTATTTCACATGACTATCACAATCACTCAGAATGATAAAAAACAAAGAAAATACAGGTAATTTAGAAAACATAATGGCTATATATCCTTAGATTAAAAACAAACATGCAAACAAAAAACCCTGTCAACTAATCTTGGACTCCAGGAGTACAGTGTGTGTACATACATATGGATAATGGTAACATCAACCTTAAATAAAACAAATGGTAAATTAATTAAACTAAGATGAGCCTTCAAGCACAGCAGAGGAAGTGCAGTGCAGGACAGGGGCATCGTGGCGAGAAAGGAGGCTAGCTTTTACCAGCTTCGGGGAGGAAGTCAGGGAGGGTTGTGTTGGACGCAGTTCACAGGAGGAGAACAGGAGTCTGAGGTCGTGTCGGCTTCTCACTGGCTGCAGGTTGTGGGCAATTCGCTGCTTCTCAGGCAAGAGGAAATTGTCCTTCCTCCGGAGCGTCGCGTAAGTGAAGGCAGGGTTACAGCGTAAGAGATCTCCTTTGACAGCTTCCCAACTCACTGTCACGGTGACAATTCTGAAAACACACGGTTTATTGTTAGGAGACTGAAAAAACACAAATATTTTGAAGATTGATATTGTTGAGAGGCAGCTTTTTACGCTGTGAAAGTGGAAATACTAAGGGAGGGAGGCTGGTGCAAAGGCCAGGAGCAAACCTGCAATGTCGGGTAGGAATTGGATGGATCAGGGTGAAGTTAATGAGTTTATATATTAAAATTTTATATGCTAAAATTATGTAAAATAAAAATGGAATATGTCTTAATTTTAAATATGATTATGCATATTTAATATAATTTTAGTACACATATAATTGTGTGTGTGTGTGTGTAGCTGTGTCACAAAATGATGGGCTTTTTGCTAGTTCTTTCCCCTGAAATGGCCTAGAAGCAAAGACACTCCAGTAACAAAGTACAGCCCGCTCAAAAATCTTGGCACTAAAAAGCAGTCCCCAGTAAGAATGATGAAGGCTCTGGGGGAAATGACTGTTTCCAGCCCTGAAACAGGGTGAGCAGAAGATGAGTCTGGGTGTGCCAGAAAGTAAGGAAGTGATTTTTTTTTGTAAAGCATGTCAGAAGTGGTGAAGAGCCATTTTGAATAGCCTTCCCCGTGCGAATGTAATGCCGCCCAAACATGAGAGCAGGAGGACGGTAATGAGCCGACAGCCCGGAACAGCTCAGAGCTGTTTGCCATGCGGATGACAAGCAAGGAAACGATCCAAACGAGGAGGAACCCGAATTCCTTCGGTGCGGCAGAACGCCAACTAATAAGCACAGGGGTTAGCAGGTGACCGCTACACAACTTCCAAAAAAAAAAAAAGATTTGGGTCAGAAAGGAATCTTAAAAGTTTTTTAAAGTTATTGTTTGAAAGGTTGAAAGAGAACAGAATACTTACATAAAAATCTCACATAATTTCTCCCCAATTAGCAATTACATAAAATTACACGGGAAAAAACTTGGTGGACAATGTCTAATCAAATTATTGGTATTAACATCACCGGTAATAGGACACACTGTGGACACGGCTTCATATTCCTATTAACTAAATTATGTAGCTTTGTCTCTTGAAGTAATTTATCAGCATGACCTTCAAGGCATAAGAAAGTCTGAAGCCAAATACTTGGGGCAAAAAATAAGGCTATTAGTAAAAGGCTTTTGCATTGTTTTTGGTAAGTCATTTTCTATCTTACTGCATACATTTTGAAAATGTATGTAACATTAGGCAAAAGTCAAGGGAAGTTGATAGAATTGGAACACATATCTGTATTCATAACATTTTTATTATATCAAATATTTGCCTTTTTTTACTTGTAATATCCTTTCAGTATATTACTTAAAAATCAAACTCTTAGAAACAATTGATTTTTTTCATTCTTTATGACTTGCCATTGTTTTTAAATTAAAAATAAAATTAAGACTATTTTTTAAACATCAGTTTAAGATTCACAGAAAAATTGAGAAGATGGTACAAGATTTTTTACATACTCTCTGCCCCGACATGTTCACAGCCTGCAGCATTATAAAACTGACCCCTCAGAGTGGTAATTTGTTACAATTGGTGATCCTACCTGGACACCCCCTAATTGCATAAGGGCCATAGTTTACAGTATGGTTCACTCTTGGTGATTTTCAATCCTTAGTTAATTTGGCTGTGTGTGTTTAGTCTAAGGCAGATATGTTAATCAGTGTTGGCCATGAATCAAAGCCATTCAGTACTCCAGGGAGGCCGATAGAAAGTGCTACTGGAGTGGCAGGGGTGGGCACAAGACCACGGACCACATTCTTCCTTTGGGATCAGAAACACCTTCTTCACGGTCCCAAGGCTTTATTTACTTAGCATGAATTGCAACTTTTTTTTTTTTGTAGTTGACATGCAGTATAATATTAGTTTCAAGTGTTCAACATAGTGATTCAATATTTATCTATCTATACATATATGTGACTGACTACGAGGATAAATCTAGTCACAATCTGTCACCAAAGTTGTTACATTATTAACTGTATAACTAACCTACGCTCTGCATTGTATCCCCATGTCTTACTGATTTAATAACTGGAAGTCTGTACCTTTAAACTCCCTTCCCCTATTTTGCCCATCCCTCCCTCTACCTCCTCTCTGGCAACTACCAGACTGTGCTCTGTATCTATGTCTGTTTCTGTTCTGTCCTCTTGTATGTTTTGTTCTTTAGATTCCACATATAAATGAAATCATATGATATTTGTCTTTTTGAGACCTTTCATTTATTAATGGGAAAATTTGGGTGTAAATAATACATGCTTCTGCGTTAGTATGTTGGCTAATACATAAAAAGAAAAAATTTTGCAAATTATTTAATAAAGGTCGGGATTTCAATATAGTGTTGGGTAACTGTGGATAATTTTCTTTCATATTAGTCCAGAAATCAACAACTGGTAGTTAAAGTGAGTTGCAACCAATCTGGAATCAGAAATTCTATCAATGAACTTTTCTACATTATGACATTAAAACCCATTGATTGGCTGAACATTTTGAATACATCTTTGATCATGCATAATATAGAATCATTCTTTTAGAAATTGAAAATGTGTCAGTTTCCTGTATATATTCAAATTTTAGCACATTACATTATGCAAAAATTTTAAGTTTACATCTGTCAATGCAAACATCAATTTCATTAGAAAAAAATTTATTTGTATTTTTTGAATTATGATTGATAAACAATATTATATTAATTTAAGGTGTATTTACACATTGTGAAATGATCACCACAATGGTCTAGCCACTTCGCTCCCCACACACAGTTACTGACTATATTCCCTGTGCTGTGTGTTACCTCCCTGCGACACTGTTTTATATAAATTGGAAGTTTGTACCTTTCACCTGTTTCACCAATACTCCCACCCTTGCCCTTTGGCAACCACTGGTTTGTTCTCTATATCTGTGAAGTGGTTTCTGTTTTGTTTGTTCAATTGTTTTCTATTTTAGATTCTACAAATAAGTGAAATTATATGGTATTTGTCTTTCTCTGTCTGACATTTTTAGCATAATATTTTTAGTCCACTTAAGTTGTCAGAAATAGCAAAATACTGTTCTTTTTTGTGGCTGAGTAATAGTCCTGTGTGTGTGTAGCATTTTAATCTATTCAGCCATTGATGGACGCTTAGGCTGCCTCTGTATCTTGGCTGTTGTAAATAATGCTGCAGTGAACATAAGGGTGCAACTATGTTTCTGAATTACTGTTTTTGTTTTCTTTGGATCAATACCTAGAAGTGGAATTCCTGGAGTGTACGGTAGTTCTATTTTTAAATTTTCTAAATTCCATTTTTAAGACCATTTTAATGGTATTTGGGACTAAATTTGATCCACTATTTCCCATGTGGCTGTGCCCATTACATTGCCAACAACAGTGCCCACTAGGGCTCCCTTTTTTCCACATCCTCTCCAGTGCTGGTTATTTCTCATGTTTGATGCTAGCCATTCGAACAGGTGTGATATCTCTGTGGTTTTGATCTGTATTTCCTGATGATTAGTGACCCTGAGCATCTTTTTGTGTCTGGTGGACCTCTGCATGTCATCTTTAGAAAAATGTCTAATCAGGCCCTTTGCCCATTTTTAAAATTGGGTTGTTTTTTTTTTTTGTCAATGAGTTGTATGAATTCTTTATATATTTTGGGTATCAACCCCTTCTTGGATACATCATTTGCTATTCTGTTGATGGTGCCCTCTGTGCAGAAGCTTTAGCCTGACATATCCCCAATCGTTTTAGTTGGTTGTCTTTGCCTGAGGAGACAGATCTAAAAACTACTGCTATGACCAGGGTCCCAGACCTTACTGCCTGTATTCATTTAGGAGTTTTATGGTCTCGGGTTTTCCACTGAAGTCTTTAACCCACTTTGAGTTTATTTTTGTATATGGTGAAATGCTGTTTACTTCTTCCCCAGTTGTCATACAGAATAATGAAAATTACTCAGTAGTCAAGACTTCAAAAAATTCATGATATTTATTACTTTATTAAAAACAGTAAGTGAAATTGGCATTTATTATTATCATCAGTATTATCAGTATTTCTTTTATTCACTACGCCCGTGAGTTTGTGAGGAGCTGTGAAGGGTCCCACGGCTACAAGTATAGTGTGGTGATGTGTTTGTTCTGGGGGTGCAAGCAGCAGAGATCAATAAGGATAAAAGGCAAATAATATCTTGTTATGAAATGGTAGTAATATTGTCCTAGTCTGTAGATGAATGTAGTTACTACAGAAGCATTCAGTAGATGTTGTAAGGACAAGAAGCAGCAAAGTGGCAGAGTTAGTATTGAAAACCTGCACCTAAGTCCTTAAAGCCCAGATTTCTAGAACGCAGTTTTGTGACCCCGGTAAAATAGTTACATGAGCCCGTCTCCACAGTTTTGTGGATTACAATAAGTTGTCCTATTTTTTTTCCTTCTCTAAATTATTTCCCCAAAATTATTCACAACCAAGCATTGTTTCTGAACCCACAGATTGAAAAGACACATGGAATTGTCATATTTGTAAATTTTTGTTAATGTGAAAAACAAAAACTAACAAAAAACTTAAAAACAAATCTATCCTTCATTTGTGTGAATTTGAACAAACTGATTAACGTCTTTGAATGTTTGCTTATATTAAATACTGATATTAAAGAATTATAAAGATTATAAGACATTATAGTTTCCTTAATCACAATAGGAAGCAGAGTAGTAGTAAATATTCTTTTAATATTCTATACATATCAAAATCATGCTTTTTATTTACCTTCCTTTGCAATGAATTTCAATAGAAGTCATTTTTTAAATTAACATTTAAAAGTTCATTATTAATCTGTGGTATGTTAATTTATGGAACTAAATTTGATTCATTTATCTGTACTTCCTAAGAATCTTTTTTAAATAGACTGGCCACAACTTCCTTTATGACTATTTGGTGGGTGTCATTCCACTATGATACATAGATTTAACTGATAAATATAATATGCTTAATATTAGGATTAACTGTAATCATTGTAAAGACTCTTGTCAACTTTATGATTGAACAATATTCAGAAGGCACATCAGATAAAACAAGATTTACAGAAATACAATAATTGCATTTGAAATGTATGTATATACATACTTTGTGTATCGATATTGGAAAAGCTACCTTTAATGTGCTAAAGTAATTCTGTACATTACAATGTTGAAAAGAAAAAAATATCAGAATAGAACCACTAATAGTGATATTTGTGTATCTCTGAGTGTGTACATATTCATATGTATAGAATATTCTGAATAAAATACTTTTCATAACCATATATAATCAATATTTTTAACTTCATATTCCAGTGAAGTGAATATCTTAGATTAACTTCAAATTTTGCATTCCTTATTCCCCACTCTTCTCTTTTAGTCCTACTGTAGTACATGAAGCTTAAGAGAAATGGGTATTTTTGTGTAAATGTGTATGTTTAATAACATTACTGTCATAAAGACACAGACAGGTATTTCAGTAGTGGTGATTATCAGGATAAATGATTTTCTTTTTAAAAGAAGGGATTCTCCTTCCCAAGTTGTTTTTTCAGTCAACCAACTTGCAATTAACACAGCAGCAGGACAAAGTAGCTCTAGGCTCTTTTTAACCAGATGCTTAAACCTCTAAAGTGAGCAGCAGCGCTAGACTTCATTTTGTAGGTGGAGTCTGGGTTAATTGCTACTAATTAGTTGCTTAATTACCATATTTAAAAAATCACAATGCTGGTATTTTATACTATGAGCCTGTGAATATGTTAAAAGACTGCTGGCAGCAGGGGAATATGTGATGAGACTGGTAGATTCAGTTGCAACTTCCAGCTTATGGGCTGTTCTTGTTCCCGGTGCACCCATCCCATCAGATAGTAGAGAAAACTTTAACTAGAGAAAAAGGACTTTACAAATGTGTAAAGTTTCATTTCGCCATTCTCACTGCAACTGTACGTATCAAATGATAGGAGTAGCTTGTTTTCTGAGGGTGTATTACTTATATTTTTGGGTATTTCCAAAGTAATAATTAACATGACTTTCTTTTTTAATTAAAGGACAAATAAAATGAAATTTGAGGTGAAATATTTCCCCTTTTGAAGAGGGCACTGATCTTTATTATCCCTTGACAGGCATTTAAATATATAAGGTACAGCGTTCACTGAAAGAAGAGTTTTAGAAATGGTTCAGTTTATAACTTAAGGAAGATGGTGAGGATAAGCTTTCTGAGATATTGGTTGGGACACGGGGGGTTTAAATATGCACCCCGACTTGGAATGGGAGAACCGTTTAATTGGGTCCTAAATTAACTGGCTGGAAAATCTATACTGGAATTTATCACACAATATAATTGGAAATGATAAAAACAACCCTTTTCTAGCTATTTTAGATTATTTTAAAAATGACATCTATTCTTATTCTGGTTTAATTTTTTTTAATACTACATGTCCTGGTTAAATATTGCTTATGATGATATAAACAAGACCTAATATTTGTTATTCTTGTGAAGTAAATGGCAAAACTGTTTTCCTCTCATCTTTACCTAAGATTCTAATTTGAAAAGGTGACTCACTAAATAATATAATAGATAAATATGTCGGGAATGAGGTTCAGAATAACAAGTCTATTTATCATGAAATGGATATAATTTGTAATTTAAATTTGAAGTATTTTATAGTGACTTTTTATCAAAGTGGCTGAAGAAGGAACTGCACCCATATGCCCAGCCTAATTCCTAGAGGGAATGCCTTCAAGGGGAGCAGGGAAGGACAGGTTAGCGTCTGCTTCCTAGATGCTGAGGGGTTCAACATACGGGTAAAGACTAGAGCAAAGCCACAGAGTCCGGGGGTTACAGACAGCCGTGTAAGGCCGCCCACCTCCGACTCCCCAGGAAGGGGCACGGGAAACCGGGGGTGCAGGGGAGCTGGGGATCGTTTCCTCTGGTGGCTACCTTGCCGTTACTTGGATCTCCTTTGAACCAGACACTTGCAAGTAAGTATACTGTCTCCCACTCCCTGCTTCCTGTTCTCTCTCAAACAGGCGGGTAGGCTGTCCCTCTGGTTTCCTTCTACTCTGCTCCTGCCTCTTAGTTTCCTTCACTGATTCCTCATCTTCCCCCAGCCTTACGATATCACAAATCAGACCATACAAATCTTCAGTAACAGCTTCCTGCCCCAAGGTGTTAAGTTCCTTCTACGGTGTTTACTCCAAACTCGGACCCTGAACCGCCTACTGGTCTTCACTTAGGCATCTGGTGAACACCTCAGACTGAGCATTACTCGGGCCACACAATGCCTGCTTCCCGCCCCCCATACCGCATCGTATTTCCAGTGGCGCAGGACACAGGCGTGGTCTCCCCTGTCATTTCTTTCCTTCATACTGTACAGGTACTGTGTGAAATTCTTTAGGATGTGCTCTGAAAAAAATTTCAAACCCAACCTCTATCTTATTGTTCTCATTTCTACAACCCTAATCCTACCCAAGATAACCTCTCCCCCACAATACTGCACGAATCCCCTCTGCCTCGCAGGTCTGTTGCGACCATGCTTTTATATTGTAAGTGCCGTCACTTCAACCTTCTCAGAAACCTGCAGTGCCTTCTGTTGCCATTAGAGTATTTATATATATTTCTATATATATATATGGAATATATACATTGCTCTCTCTATATGGAGTATATGTGTGTGTGTGTCTATATATGTAAAATTCAAGTTTATTACACAAATGACTTCATTACATTTCTTTTTTGTTAGGGTCACCAACTTTCATTTTGCCGTGTGAAACCATTTTTAAAACTATGATTATCATTACTTCATAAGTGAAAATATAACATGCACAAAAGGAGAACAATTTCTTTAAAAAATATATTTAAATTTAACTCTATAAAACCCTTACTACAAGATTGACCGCTTCCACTATGTACTTTTAAAATTATTGCTATTTCTATATAAACTGGCAAAAAGTTCTTCACAGATGAGCACTAGTTTGGGAACCATTTCTCCATTTTTTGATACCTATGATCCTGCCCTTGTCAGTGAGGCACCTGAGCTTCAGGATGTCGGCTGGGTAGTGGTTGAATTAGGGCTCGAATGCAGGTGTGTCTGCTCCAGCACCAGGGGTTACCCCCACTCCAGCTTGTGCCTCTGTGCTTTCCTCAGGAATAGTGGACAGAAAACAGGCCAATTGCCTCTCAGAGTCTTGGCTACACTTGGGTCACCACGTAAACACAATGGGTCAAATTTCCTGTGTGTGTTTGTGTATATGTGCTTTAATGTAAGT
Organism: Smutsia gigantea; assembly: GCA_032199065.1. Taxonomy (NCBI): domain Eukaryota; kingdom Metazoa; phylum Chordata; class Mammalia; order Pholidota; family Manidae; genus Smutsia; species Smutsia gigantea. The sequence goes on from JAVSCE010003048.1 coordinate 71,766, forward strand.
ATAATTAACATGCAGTTTTGTATTAGTTTCAGGTGTACAATATAATGATTCAACATTTACATTAAGTACAGTAAAGGTAGTTATGTGTCATCATATAGTTATTACAATATTATTACTATGATTACTATATTTATTACTGTATTTCCTATGCTGTACTTTACATCCCTAGGACTTACTCATTTTATAATTAGATATTTGTATATCTTAATCCTCTTCACTTATTTTGCCCATCCCCATGCTCCCTCCCTTCTGGCAACCAGAAGTTTGTTCTCTTAGTCTGAGTCAGTTTCTGTTTTGCTTGTCTTTTTTTTTTTCCCCACGTGTAAGTGAAATCACACAGTATATGCCTTCCTCTGTCTGAATTACTTTACTTCTTAGCATAAAAACCCCTAGGTCCATCCATGTTATCACAAATGGCCAGAATTCATCCTTGTTTTGGATGAGTAATATTTTAGGACATCTTTTTTATTCTACAGTGAATACTTAGGTTGCCACTATATTTTAGCTATTGTGAATAATGCTAGCAATAAGCACAGGGATGCATATTTTTTATTTTTATTTTGTTGTTTTCATTGGATAAATACCTAGAACTGATGGATTGCATGGTATTTCTATTAATTTTTTGAGGAACAGCCATACTGTTTTCCGTAATGGCTGCATAAATGTACATTCCCACCAAGAGTAAATGAGTGCTTCTTTTCTTCACATCCTTTCCAACACTTATTTCTCGTCTTTCTAACATTAGCCATTCCGACAGATGTGACATGATATCTCACTGTCATTCTGATTTGCATTGCCTTGATGATTAGTGATATTGGGCATATTTTCCTGTGTCTGTTGGTCATCATCTTAAAGGCTTCTCTGGAAAAAGGTGTATTCAGATTCGTTGCATATTTACTATTTTTTATTAGTATTATTTCCTTCCTTCTACTAACTTTGGGCTTTTTTTTTCTTTTTCTAGTTCCTTTGGTATTGAATTAGATTGTTTGAGATGTTTTTTTCTTTGTTGGGGTAGGAATGTATCACTGTAAGCTTCTCCCTTAGAACTGCTTTTGCTGCATCCCAACACTTGAACTGTTGTGTTTCCATTTTAATTTGTCTCAAATTATTTTTTGATTTCTCTTTCATTTCTTCCTCGACCTACTGGTCTTTTAGCCTCCAAATAGTTTCATTTTTCCCCATTTTTTTCTTCTGAATTGATGTATAGTTTCATACCATTGTGGACAGAAAATATGCTTGATATGATTTCAGTCGTTGTAAATTTACTGAGAGTGGCTTTGCGGCCTAATGTGATCTAGCCTGGGGAATGTTGTATGTTCACTGGAAAGTGCATTCTGCTATTTTTGGATATAATGTTCTGTTAAGTCCATCTGTGCAATGTGTTGTTGTTCAAAGCCACTGTTTCTTCATTGACTTTCTGTCCGGATGATCTATCCACTGATGCAAGCCAAGTGTTAAAGACCCCAATATTATTGCATTAACTATCAATTTCTCCCTTCATGTCTGTTAATATTAGCTTTATGTATTTTGGTACTCCTAGGTTGAGTGCATAGATATGTACAGTTGTCATATCCTGTTGTTGGATTTGTCCTGTAACATTATGTAATGCCCTTTGTCCTTTGATATGGTCATTGTTTTAAAGTGTATTTTATCTGATACAGGTTTTGCTACTACAGCTTTCTGTCTGTTCCCATTTGCATGGAGAAACCTTCCTCCCTTCACTTTCAGTCTTTGGATGTGAACTGAGCCTCCTGTAGGCAGTGTGGAGCTGGGTCTTTTTCTTTTTTAATCTATTCCACCACTGTAAGCTCTTTGATCAGAGAACTTAGTTTATTTAAAGTAATTATTAAGAGGTGTGTACTTACTGCCTTTTTTTGTTGTTTCTGTAGTTCCCTGTCCTTGGTTACTTCCTTTATGTTTTGATGACTGTCTTTAGTGTTATATTGGATTCTTTCCTCTTTATTTTTTGTGTATGTACTACAGGTTCCTGGTTTGTGCTGCCGTGAGGTTCAGTCATAGCATCCTATGTGTATGTCTGTATGAAGTTGATGTTTGCTTAAGTTCAAACACATCCTAAAAGCACTACATTATTACTCTCTCCTCCATGTTTTGTGATTTTACATATTTACATCTTTTTATTTTGTATATCCCATACAAGTGATTATTGTAGATACAGTTGATTTTACTATTTTTGTTTTTTAATGTTCATACTAGCTTTATAAATACTCAGTCTACTACCTTTACAATATGCTTGCTTTTGCCAGTTTGAATATATTCTGCCACTGCCTCTGGCTTGCAAATTTCTTAAAAAATCAGATGATATTCTTATCAGGATCCCGTTATACATAACTTTTCTCATGCTGCTTCTAAGGTCAGCATTTTACCTTCACTGTTGACACCTTATGGTGTGTCTGGGCAAGGGTCTCCTCTCTGTGCTCGCTGGGCTTCCCAGAGGGGTTGCTCAGTACCTAGTTCCAGCTCAGTGTGTCCTTGGGAGGAGGTCAGCTCCGGAGCTTCCTACAGCTGTACACCTTCCTTGACTTCTCCCATCAGACCTGGATTGTTTTTTCCTCCAGCTGTGCACAGCGAGCTCTCTTTCCCTCCTTCAAGTCATTGCTCGTCACTTTCTCAAGGAAGCTTTCCAAAACCATTATAGAACACTGCACGCCTTTAGTGCCGACCCTTCAAAATAGTCATTTCATTTTCTTCCCCCATACCATGTTTTTACATTAAAAGAGACAGTATACTATGTTTAAGATGGGCAGGGTCTATTTCTCCCCCAGCTAGAACATCAACTGTCATCTCCAAGAAGGCAGGACTGTGTCTCTGCTGTATTTTTTCATCAATTCCAGGTACCAAAGACACAGTGAGCATTCAAATATCCCAAATCATCTAGGCATTTATAGTTTTATAAAAAAACATATGCAACATTTGCAAGAAGATACATATATTAAGATCACAGCAAAAAATCTGAATGAATTAACAAAGTTAGGGACTGTAAGTACCTATGATACAAAAATGGTAATTTTTTAAAAGAGAAAAAGTAAAGATATGAAATTCCACACTGCAGGACATTTAAGAGTTTCTCTTCAAAACAGCTGTTCACAAGGACAATATTAAAATGGAAATAAAAAAATCATATCAGGCCCAAATATTATTTCTTAAGCTTTAAATTCAGTAAGGCAAAAAGAGGAATGAATTAACTATTTCACTGAGAAAAATTAGATAAATCAAAGAATTGGTTTTTGAAAGATAAGTAATGAACTACCGTAAACAGTAAAAGGAAGAAAAAATACAAAATAATAAATTGTGTACTGAAATAGAGAAAAAAGAATTCCACAGAGGTTTCCAAATTTGTTTGATAGTTCAAATTTTCATGTTTAGAAAAATGGCTGTCAAATGGACTTTCAAAGATATACATAAAATCTCAGTAGGCCAATTATTCTAAAATGATTGTTAAGAGTCAAAACCAAGTACCTAACAAAGATAATGCACAGATACTATAGTTTAATAGCCTAATCTAAAAAGAACAAATTATTTAAACTTTTCCAGAAATAGATAAAATTTCAAAACTTTTACAAAACCAGTGTTATACTCATCTAGAATTTGGAATAAAGCAGAATTATAAGAAAAAAAATTGGATGAATTTTCTATGAAATATAATTTTGTTGAGCATTAATAAGTGTGACTATAGAAGATTTATGCATTCAACTTGCAGGAAACATTTATTAAGGTATTATTGATATACATTCTTATGAAGGTTTCACATGAAAACAACAATGTGGTTACTACATTTACCCATATTATCAAGTCCCCACTCATACCCCAATTCAGTCACTGTCCATTAGTGTAGTAAGATTCACTGTTTTCCCCATGACTCCACACACCATGTGTACTAAACATAGTACCCCCCACACACACACCCCTTTGGTAACCACTCGTTCCTTCTTGAAGTCTGTGAGTCTGCTATTTTGTTCTTTCAGTTTTGCTTTGTTGTTATACTCCAAAAATGAGGGAAATCATTTGGCATTTGTCTTTCTCCACCTGGCTTATTTCACTAAGCGTAATATCCTCCAGCTCCATCCATGGTGTTGCAAATGGTAGGATTTCATTCTTTCCTATGGCTGAATAGTATTCCATTGTATATATATACCACAGCTTCTTTATCCATTCATCTACTGATGGACACTTAGGTTGATTCCATATCTCGGCTATTGTAAAAAGTGCTGCAATAAACATAGGGGTGCATATGTCTTTTTGAATCTGAGAAGTTGTATTCTTTGGGTAAATTCCAAGGAGTGGGATTCCTGGGACAAATGGTATTTGTATTTTTAGTTTTTTGAGGAACCTCCATATTGCTTTCCACAATGGTTGAACTAGCTTACATTCCCACCAGCAGTGTAGGAGGGTTCCCCTTTCTCCGCATCCTCGCCAGCATTTGTTGTTCTTAGTCTTTTGGATGGTGGCCATCCTTACTGGTATGAGGTGATAGCTCATTGTAGTTTTAATTAGCATTTTCCTGATGATTAGTGATGTGGAGCATCTTTTCATGTGTCTGTTGGCCATCTGAATTTCTTCTTTGGAGAACTGTCTCTTCATATCCTCTGCCCATTTTTTAATCGGGTTACTTGCTTTTTGGGTGTAGAGGCGTATAAGTTCTTTATATATTTTGGATGTTAACTCCTTGTCGGATATGTCATTTACAAATATATTCTCCAGTACTGTTGTATGCCTTTTTGTTCTGTTGATGGTGTCCTTTGGCGTACAGAAACTTTTTAGTTTGATGTAGTCCCATGAGTTCATTTTTGCTTTTGTTTCCCTTGCTTGAGGAGATGCGTTCAGGAAGAAGTCGCTCATGCTTATATTCAGGAGATTTTTGCCTATGTTGTCTTCTAAGAGTTTTATGGTTTCATGACTTACATTCAGGTCCTTGAACCATTTTGAGTTTACTTTGTGTACAGGGTTAAACAATAATCCAGTTTCATTCTCTTGCATGTAGCTGTCCAGTTTTGCCAACAACAGCTGTTGAAGAGGCTGTCATTTCCCCACTGTATGTCCATGGCTCCTTTATCATATATTAATTGACCACATATGGTTGGGTTTATATCAGGGCTCTCTAGTCTGTTCCATTGGTCTCTTCTTGTGCCAGTACCAAATTGTCTTGAGTACTGTGACTTTGTAGTAGAGCTTGAAGATGGGGAGCATAATCCCCCCAGCTTTATTCTTCCTTCTCAGGATTGCTTTGGCTATTTGGGGTCTTTTGTGGTTCCATATGAATTTTAGAATGATTTTCTTTAGTTCGTTGAAAATGCTGTTGGTATTTTGATAGGAATTGCATTGAATCTGTAGATTGCTTTAGGCAGGGTGGCCATTTTGACAATGTTAATTCTTCATATCCATGAGCACGGGATGTGTTTCCATTTATTGGTATCTTCTTTAATTTCTCTCATGAGTGTCTTGTAGTTTCCAGAGTATAGGTCTTTCACTTCCTTGGTTAGGTTTATTCCTAGGCATTTTATTCGTTTTGATGCAACTTTGAATGGAACTGTTTTCCCAATTTCTCTCTCTTCTAGGTAATTGTTAGTGTATAAGAATGCCATAGATTTCTGCACATTAATTTTGTATCTCACAACTTTGCTGACTTCAGATATTAGATCTAGTGGTTTTGGAGTAGATTCTTAAGGGTTTTTTATGTACACTATCATGTCATCTGCAAACAGGGGCAGTTTAACTTCTTTCTTGCCAATCTGGATGCCTTTTATTTCTTTGTGTTGTCTGAATGCTTGGCTAGGACCTCCAGTACTATGTTGAATAAAAGAGGGGAGAGTGGGCATCCTTGTCTTGTTCCAGATCTTAAAGGAAAAGCTTTCAGCTTCTCGCTGTTAAGTATAATGTTGGCTGTGCGTTTGTCACATATGGCCTTTATTATGTTGAGGTACTTGCTCTCTATTCCCATTTTGTTGAGTGTTTTTATCATGAATGGATGCTGAATTTTGTCAAATGCTTTTTCAGCATCTATGGAGATGATCATGTGGTTTTTCTGTTGCTTTTTGTTGATGTGGTGGATGACGTTGATGGATTTTCGAATGTTGAACCATCCTTGCATCCCTGGAATAAATCCTACTGGATCATGATGGATGATCCTTTTGATATACTTTTGAATTCGGTTTGCTAATATTTTCTTGAGTATTTTTGCATCTATGTTCATCAGGGATATTGGTCTGTAGTTTTCTTTTTTTGTGGTCTCTTCGCCTGGTTTTGGTATTAGAGTGATGCTGGCCTCATAGAATGAGTTTGGAAGTATTCCCTCTTCATCTACTCCTCGGAAAACTTTAATGAGGATGGGTATTAGGTCTTGACTAAATGTTTGATAAAATTCAGTGGTGAAGCCATCTCGTCCAGGTGTTTTGTTTGTAGGTAGGTTTTTGATTACCAGTTCAATTTTGTTGCTGGTAATTGGTCTGTTGAGATTTTCTGTTTCTTTCTGAGTCAGCCTTGGAAGGTTGTATTTTTCTAGAAAGTTGTCCATTTCTTCTAGATTATCCATTTTGTTAGCATATAATTTTTCATAGTATTCTCTAATAGGTCTTTGTATTTCTGTGCTGTCCATAGTGGTTTTTCCTTTCTCATTTCTGATTCTGTTTATGTGTGCAGACTCTCTTTTTCTTGATAAGTCTGGCTAGGGGTTTATATTTTCTCAGAGAACCAGCTCTTGCTTTCATTGATCCTTTCTATTGTTTTATTCTTCTCAATTTTATTTATTTCTGCCCTAATCTTTATTATGTCCCTCCTTCTACTGACTTTGGGCCTCATTTGTTCTTCTTTTTCCAATTTCAGTAATTGTGTCTTTAGACTATTCATTTGGGAATGTTCTTCCTTCTTTAAATAGGCCTGGATTGCAATATACTTTCCTCTTAGCACGGCCTTTGCTGCGTCCCACAGATTTTGCAGTGGTGAATTATTGTTGTCATTTGTCTCCATATATTGCTTGATCTCTGTTTTAATTTGGTCATTGATCCATTGATTATTTAAGAGCATGTTATTAAGCCGCCATGTGTTTGTGGGATTTTTCATTTTCTTTGCGTAATTCATTTCTAGTTTCATTCCTTGGTGGTCTGAGAAGCTGGTTGGTACAATTTCAATCTTTTTGAATTTACTGAGGCTTTTTGTGGCCTAGTATATGATCTATTCTTGAAAATGTTCCATGTGCACTTGAGAAGAATGTGTATTCTTCTGCTTTTGGGTGTAGAGTTCTGTAGATGTCTGTTAGGTCCATCTGTTCTAGTGTGTTGTTCAGTGCCTCTGTCCCCTTATTTTCTGTCTGGTTGATCTGTCCTTTGGAGTGAGTGGTGTGTTGAAGTCTCCTAAAATGAATGCATTGCATTCTATTTCCCCCTTTAATTCTGTTAGTATTTGTTTCACATATGCTGGTGCTCCTGTGTTGGGTGCATATATATTTATAATGGTTATATCTTCTTGTTGGACTGACCCCTTTATCATTATGTAATCTCCTTCTTTATCTCTTGCTACTTTTTTCATTTTGAAGTCTATTTTGTCTGATATAAGTACTGCAACACCTGCTTTTCTTCTTGTTGTTTGCATGAAATATCTCTTTCCATCCCTTCATCTTTAGTCTGTGTATATCTTTGGGTTTGAGGTGAGTCTCCTGTAAGCAGCATATAGATGGGTCTTGCTTTTTTATCCATTCTGTTACTCTGTGTCTTTTGATTGGTGCATTCAGTCCATTTACATTTAGGGTGATTATGGATAGGTATGTACTTATTGGCATTTCTGGCTTTAGATTCGTGGTTACCAAAGGTTCAAGATTAACTTCCCTACTATTTAAGAGTCTAACAACTCACTTAATATGCTATTACAAACACAATCTAAAGGTTCTTTGTTTGTTTTTTCCATTCTCCTTTTTCTTCCTCCTCCATTCTTTATATATTAAGTAACATGTTCTGTACTGTTTGTCTATCCCTTGATTGACTTTGGGGATAGTTAATTTAATTTTGCATTTACTTAGTAATTAGCTATTTTACTTTCTTTACTGTGGTTTTCTTACCTCTGGTGACAGCTATTAAACCGTAGGAACACTTCCATCTATAGCAGTCCTTCCAAAATACACTGTAGAGATGGTTTGTGGGAGGCAAATTCTCTCAGCTTTTGCTTAGCTGGGAATTGTTTAATCCCTCCTTCTAATTTAAATGATAATCTTGCCAGATAAAGTAATCTTGGTTCAAGGCTCTTCTGCTTCATTGCATTAAATACATCATGACACTCCCTTCTGCCTGGTAAGATGTCTGCTGAGAAGTCTACTGATAGCCACCTGATGGACTTTCCTTTGTATGTGATCTTATTTCTGTCTCTGGCTGCTTTTAATAGTCTGTCCTTATCCTTGATCTTTGCCATTTTAATTACTATATGTCTTGCTGTTGTCTTCCTTGGGTCCCTTGTGTTGGGAGATCTGTGGGCTTCGGTGGACTGCGAGACTATTTCCTTCCCCAGCGAGGGAAAGTTTTCAGCAATTATTTCTTCAAAGACACTTTCTTTCCCTTTTTCTCTCTCTTCTTCCTCTGGTACCCCTATAATGCGAATATTGTTCCGTTTGGATTGGTCACACAGTTCTCTCAATATTCTTTCATTCTTAGAGATCCTTTTTTCTCTCTGTGCCTCAGCTTCTTTGTATTCCTCTTCTCTAGTTTCTATTTCATTTATCATCTCCACTGTACCCAGTCTGCTTTTAATACCGTCCATTGTGCTCTTCAATGATTGGATCTCTGACCGTAATTCATTCCTGAGTTCTTGAAAATCTTTCCTTACTTCCATGAGCATGTTAATGATTTTTATTTTGAACTCCCTTTCAGGGAGAGTCATAAGGTCCATATCATTTAAATCTTTCTCAGGAGTTGTATTCATAATTTTACTCTGGACCAGGTTCCTTTGGCGTTTCATATTTGTGTATGGCGCCCTCTAGTGCCCAGTGGAGCTGCTCAGCCCCTGAAGCAATGTGGGGATTGTAGGGGAGTGGTATTGGTGCCTGCGGGGAGGAAAGAGCTGTTTCCTGCTTCCTGGCTGCTCTGCCTGTCTCCACTGCCTGAACCAGTGGGCCGAACACACAGGTATAAGCCTCTGTGCTTTGGGTTTTTAGTTGCTGTAGACAGATCTTCTCTCTTGCTGGCCTAATGCCAGTGTAGGATTTCTCGGTTTGCAAGCCCAGTGGGGCTAGCCAGAAGAAAGGTGCACTAGTGTGCCTGTCACAGAAGGAGTCCTTGGAGCTGTGTAGGCAGCCAGGGAGCTGGAGCACCTGAAGATCGTGAAAGCTCCCAACCTGCTGGGCAGAGTGCACCTGGACAATTTTGTGTACCTGTCCTTTCTCCTCAGCAGTAAGCTCTGTGCAGTCCTTGCCCCTATGGCAACCCTCTTGCTAAGGACTTCTTCATTAGTAAGTCTCTCAGACTGCCTGACTTTCTTTTGTCCCAGGGCAGCTGGAATCTTAGTGTCTCCAGGAATTCTGCCTGTGTTAGCTTTCCAACCCCCTAATTATGACAGTATCATGCAAGCACCATGGAATGTAGGTTTGTGCTCCCAGAGCAGATCTCCAGAGTTAGGTATTCAACAGTCCAGATCTCCACTCCCTCCCTACTCCGTTCCTCTTCCTCCTGCTGGTGAGCTGGGGTGGCGGAGGGTTTGGATCCCTCAGGACCACAGCTGTAGACATTACCCTTTTCCGTGAGGGCTGCTCTTGTCTCCATGTGTATGTAGTTTGTTGCAGTCCTCTTTCCTGTTGCTCTTTCAAGAGTAGTTGTATTAGTTATATTTTCATATTATATGCGGTTTTAGGAGGAAGCCTCTGTCTCACCTCTCACACTGCCATCTTTAATCGCCTAGGACATTTTTCAAGGCCAAAGTATCACCAGCCATGTCAAAATACAAATGACTGGAGAAAACATGCAGAATAATGCAACGAATCATTGACATAACAAGAATACTTGCAGAAAAGATTTTTAATAGAAGTGTATTAATTGGTACAATCAAGTAATTATATTGAAACTAGACAGATGTGTAGCAAAGACATATACAAGGATATTCAGAGCACCTCAATTTTTTTTCAATGTTACAGAATGATAGCAGAGCTGAGAATATAAGACCCTGCCTTCTCATCTTCTTTCTAGCATGACATTCCTTTAGATTGAGAAATTATATTCAGTTTTGCAAAAAACAGTACACATGCTTCTTTGAAAATAAATGTAAACCTCAAATGCACTTTTTCAAGTTATTTGAAACATGTTTCCTTACCAATCAGTCAACCTGACGATGTCTAGTTCTTGTTTTGGTTGGTGAAAATCCATAAGGTTTAAATTTAGTCTATTATGTTCTGTTCCATATGGCTGCTAAAATATATAACATACCAAAAAATATATATTTCCATGTAATTTACAGTATGTCATAAAATCTGTGGAGGTGTAAGTATTATTGCATATAGAGTATTACATTTTTATACCTAGTTAGGATTTTAAAGTTAAGTTCATTAACTGAAAGTCAATTTATAATGTCATTTTATAAATATAACTTAAGTGGTTAATTAGGCCAATATAGTCATGTTTCATCTCTTTTTTTTAATATAATTAATTTACAATTACATGTGCAATATTACAATTATTAAACTACCCCTTCATCAGGTCCCCCCCCACCAACCCCATTACAGTCACTGTCCATCAGCGTAGTGAGATGCTATAGAATCACTACTTGTCTTCTCTGAGTTGTACTGCCCTCCCCGTGCCCCCCCAACATTACATCTGCTAATCTTAATGCCCCTTTTTCCCTCTTATCCCTCCCTTCCCGCCCATTTTCCCCAGTCCCTTTCCCTTTGGTAACTCTTAGTCCGTTCTTGGGTTCTGTGAGTCTGCTGCTGTTTTGTTCCTTCAGTATTTTTTCTTTGTTCTTATACTCCACATATGAGTGAAATCATTTGATACTTGTCTTTTTCGGCTTGGCTTATTTCACTCTAGCTCCATCCATGTTGTTGCAAATGGTAGGATTTGTTTTCTTCTTATGGCTGAATAATATTCCATTGTGTATATGTACCACATCTTCTTTATCCATTCATCTACTGATGGACACTTAGGTTGCTTCCATGTGTTTCATCTCTTAAAGTGTATCTTTTTCACTTATTCACACTCATCTTGATAATACAATCTTTATTAAATGTATTAGGATTTAAAATTGCATTTCTGAATACAGCCCAACTTGCATTGTTTTATTAATCTAGAAATTAAAATAATGCAAATACTAGTGTTATATGTGGAAATTTTTAGCCTAGTATTTAATTCTACTCTAGATTGTTTTGGCAATGTAAATTGAAATCTCTCATTAATTAAGGTGAACTTTTATCTCTGAAATGATACAACGTTGTGAAAGTATCTTTAGTCAACCGACCAGAAGCAGGGTTTTCTTTTCTATCCATTGTTAATCAGATCAGAGACTTAATATATCTTTGATTAAAGACAAAATGGTTATTTGCAGTTATGAAGGTTTTTTTAACTCGTAAGTTAATAAAAAAGTTTAAAGAAGTTTGGATGAGAAGTATCAAATCTTTGTAACACAAATACTGAAAAAGCAAACTGTGGTGGTGGGGGGGGAAGCAAGGGCCATTTTACATGAGGCAAAACATTTAACAAAATTCTCTGGCCTCAACTTTCTCAATTGACGATGAACATAGCTGGAAAGCATAATCATTTACAGAAAGAAGTGGAAGCATTACATACCTTCTAAGCAACATAAACAACCTAAAAGAGATAAGCTATTTCTAAAATAGTGCTGAAGTTTCTTATTTTCATTATCTGATGAACCCCTAGGGACAACTGATGGAGACCGAACTGCAAGCATTACCAGAAGGCCACTGTCAGGTGAATGAGTTTACCTAGATATTAAAACCTACGTCCATTTTTTCTTTCCTTCTGTCTGCAAATCATTTGGTTGTAAGTTTATACATTAATCAATTTTGATGCTTATAATTTCTGACTGAATTCACAGTATTATTTTAAAATATTGTTGGATAGAGCTGGCAACCCCCAGATCACCTCTTCCCATGGACACACTGAATCTACAGCTGCACACGGAGCAGTTCCCCCTGAAGTAGTGAAGGCTGACTGAACAGTTTCTGCACAACAAATGATGGAAATGCAGTGAGGGCTGTCATTCAGGTCCTACGCACAGGCTCACTTGCCCAGGGACATGGAAAAAGGTGGCTTGAGGAAATCCATAAACTAGAGTGTCCAAGAAATGGGCACAGGACTGCTGGCGCTGGGGTCGGAGGCACTATGTTTTTGTTCCCCCTCCACCGTGCTAGTGCGGGCTGGGTCCAGGCACTGTGACAGCTCGCAAGGGGTGCCACAGAAGTCCTTGCAACGACGCTCAGGTCCTGCCCTGGTCAACATAAACACCAGATCCAGGCATCCTGTAGGCTCTCTGGCCCAGGACAGCCACCCCTCCCCAGCCAGCAGAGCCCCAGAAGTACTCCTACCCACCACCACCCCTTCAAGATTAGGAAAGGTAGCTACTCCAACTACTTCACAATACAAATACAGAAGGTCAAACCAAGTAAGGATGTAGAGGAATATGTTCCAAGCAGAAGATGATGATAAAACCCCAGGACAAAAACCCTAATGAAATGGAGATACGTAAAGAATTCAAAGATTCTCACCAAACTTGGAGAAGAATAGCATAACAAAGAGTTAGAAATATAAGAACAGATTAAAGCTAAGGAACACATTAACTGAAATGAAAAATACAGTAGAGGGAATCAATTAGATTCTGTAATTAGTATTTTGTTTTTATAGCTAGTATAAGAACCTATAATTCCTAGTTTTCAAGTAACTTGCTTAAATCACTTTAATATTTCAAAACAATTCTGAAAATTCCCACCACTCTTCTCCATGAATAGCCAGCAAGTATTTGGTGGCCCACCTTTTTCAGGTTAGGGTCCCTCAGAGTGCTAAAGAGGCTGAGGCCATTTTGAGGCCTTCAACACTAAAAATGAATGTGTAAATACAGATGAAAACCAGTGAACCAAATGCTTTCCCTTTTTTGTTCCTCTGTGGTTTTCTCATTGTAAAAAAAAAAAAAAAAAATCCACCGTATCCCAAATCAATACTCATAGCACTTCTGCAGGTACTCACGGACATGGTCTAGAAGTGAAAGATGTGAGTCACCCAGTGAGCGTGTTCTCGGCTGAGACCAAACAAGTGACACTCGGCATTGGTGCTTCAGAGCTCATGCCGGAAAGAACCTTTCTGCAGTACATTTTGGGGCTATGATTTTCAAAAAAAATTTTTAATTGGTACTTTTGTTATTTAAAATGGCCCCCAGATGTAGTGCTGTCCAGTGGTCCTAAATGTAAGAAGGCCTTCATGTGCCTTATGGAGAAAATGCATGGGTTGGACAGGCCTTGTTCAGGTATGAATGAATAATATACATTATATGATGTGTTTAAACAGGCACACATTGACAGGTTAATGAGAATGCAAGCAGAGGCTCACAGGAACTTGTGTATCCCCCTAGGAACTATGGCCCACCGTTCACAGCAACTTACGGAGCATAACTACCTTGAACAATGAGAACTGACTGTGTGTCTATGTACCTACTTGCCTGCCTTCCAAAAACTACTTTTTTAAGCTTTCCAAAATTTCCAAATTAATAAAAAGGGGTAAACTGAGAATCCACATTTTTTAACTACCTTATATGCACTAAGCTCTTTAGAAGGCATGAAACAAATACAAATCCATTTGATCTTCATAACAAGATTATGTATACCAAAGATCAGAAACATGGAATAACTTTCCAAGGCCATATCATTGGTAGGCGGCCCGGCAGGGATTGGAACAGTCTCTGTCCTCAGAGTTTCTATACTTTTTATTATAGCACTATGCCTAACAATCCCATGTCTAAATTTAGACACTTTTACATCCTTAAATGTGACTCACATTTGGAGTGTGAAATTCAACCTCAATGTTTAGCTATGTTTTACCTTATTAACTTTGGATTGAAATCCTGGTTAAATCTTCCTCTTCTCATTCTATATTCTGTTCTGTTCTCTAACTTCTCAATTCTTAATACCAGTCTTTATTTTTTTCTGTTTTCTTGTTCAAAAATCAAATTCTGCAGCTGCTTATAATTCCTCTGCAGGTGCCACTGATAGATAATTATTCCCTATGGGTTTCTAGTACAATTCCACCAGGCTCATTTATCACATACAATTACATCTATTCTACTTTTTAAATGTTTTTTGTTTTGTTTCTGCTACACTTACAAGAAACACCATTATATCAATTTTCAACTAACATCTGTGGAAAGAAAGCATTATAATACAAAAGACATGTCTTTAGGGTGCAGCTCTACATCATGTTTCTTTCTTCACCACTTAAATAGCACTACAGTCATTTTATTGTCTTGAAATTTTGAAGGAAAAAAGAAAGACAAAGCGTGTTTTGCCATGATAAAACTTGATAGAGTACGGTTCATTAGTAAGGACTTAAGGTTGGCAAGAGAGAAAATAAAGAATAGTGATTTCTGGTACAAAGTTCTCACAATAAAAAGCAGTTACAGCCTCAGCCGTCCCCCTTTTTTAAGCATAAAACACCATAGAAGACCCCCTCCCAGATTCCCTTCTGGGAATTCCCAGCCATGCTGCGTGTGTGCACACTGTGCCTGAAAATGACAGGTGCTCATACACAGGAACAGATTGTTGTTTTTCGGTGTTCATGTCATGCCTACCGTGAAGCATGTAAAGAGGAAATGGTAACTATTTCAGCCTCATATGTTTATATGGAACTCTCTTTATAAATTGGTTTACAAGCATTGTTCCTGTATCACAGGCTAGCATACACTATTTCAAATTGGGCAGAGAGGAATGCTGCTTGAAAACGGGATTACAAGAGCTCTTTTTTGCAACAGAATAACGGTGTAGTTATATGCTTAGCTGAATCAGCAGAGAAATTTTGCATTAAAGTATCTTGAGATAAGGACTAGAAACAACTCTCGTAAAAACAGGGAGACGGCATAAAAGCATAATCAATTTGGTCTGAATGGATAAATTCAGAATAAAAGGAGAGTATGAGGAGTTCTTATGGTGTAATAAAAAATATTTTTACAGAAATTCCAAGAATGCACAGGAAACCTAGTTTGTGACTTTCATTATCCCAGGTTATTCTAGAGAGAATTTTAGCTGATCGAAATGTTTCTAATTAAATGGAGGAGACAGAGGACTTGAGGAATCACTTTTTATCAGTTGGTTTTTAAAACACTTTTTGGGTTTGACAGGGTATCTGAAAATTCTGGAGGCGCGTGGGTGAGGGGCAGAGAGGGAAGGGACTGAGGAATGACGTGAGACCTTTGCATACCCAACACTGCATCCTAAGTTTGAGAGCAGTGGAGAAAGACTCCACAGAGACATGGAAAAAATGTGCACAGTGAGTTCTCTGGGAGGGACCACAAAGGAACAGGAGGAGACTGAATCTCTGCAGTGACAGTGTGAGAAATGTAAACCAATAGTACCTTTTCTACTTGTGGACAAATCAGAGGATGGATCCATTACCTGAAATTTGGGAGAACATTGAGATATGATCCTTGTGAAATTATGAGTATTCTCATGTTAATCACTGTGTCAGTGAGAATGAGGAGACGGCGTCAAGCAGAGGTGAAGGAGCATCAATGAAGTGGTAAGTCTAAAGGAACAGAGCACAGCTTACACTTTGTTTCAGGAACTCACGGACTCATGTCCCATGAGAGGCCCAGCCTGGCTGGTGAGGCTGGGGGTCCAGGGTGGACCCTGAGGCGGTCTCCTGCTCTAGGGAGTTGCCAGGTATTTGAGGAAGTAGTAAAGCCTCTCTCAGATAAGACTAAACAAGAGTAACTGGTCAAACACCAGTTATCTGGAACTTTAAGCAAAAGCTCTGTGGCTTAGAGGGACAATTTTAAAGAACACTGGAAATATCTAAATAATTTTCTTTTTTAATCTGCAAGTTCCACTACTCTAACTACAAGCAAAAACAATGCTGACACAGGTGACAACCTACAGCTCAAGAGTTCAACTCACTTCTCGTATTGCGACAAGAGTACAGACTTATTTTATACAGCTTATGATTTAACTTCTGACTCCCTATTTTTACCATCTTAATCATCCACATGTATTTTCTGTCTCCTTAAGTAATTATATTATACATAAATGTACTGTAATTCTTCTTTTGCATTTATAATTCCACACTCCTAACAAAAGGCAGTTTACCAATAACGCTTGGTTATATTTTTACAAACCACATGTTGTGTATTGGAGCCCTAATGATTTCCTACACCATGACACTGAAGAGCTATAGTTAGGTACTATGGGTATTTGCTACAAGTTCTCACTGCCACCTGGTAACTTCCACAAATGTTAGTCCATAAGGTGATTTACATATTCAATATCAAATGTGTGCAAAACTCATGCCCACTATTTAGCATATTGTAGCATTGTCACACATAGCTGTTTTGATGGGTTAACCACTGAAAAAGGTGAAATTAAATTTACTACACTGAACAAGATAGGGTCAGTTTGAAAAGAAAGGCAGTGATCTTTTGCTATATTAGGCTATGAGACAGGGACTATGGGTGTAGTCAGAGTAGGTGAGGGCCTCTGGAAAAAGCAGGGTGGGATATTTACAGTCAGAGCAATATAACAATGGGCAAAGAAGTCCCTTTTGAAACTCTGTGTTAAGCCTTATGCAAAATCAAGGTCACACTAATTCTCTAGGATCAAGATACCAGACTAAGAATATAGACATCTTCAGTGAGGTCAGTTAAAAGTCAAAAGGCCAGGAGCAACTTGGCCTAGAATGCTTGAGTGTGACACAAATAAAGAAGGGTATCTCAGCATAATCTGTGACTTCACTATAAACAACCCTGGCAAGCAGAGAACAACCCAGCCCACCTTGAGGGCAGGGCAGGTGGTACAAGTCCACACCCCTAAGCCTTTTTTTCATGTTCTCAAAAAATCCTCATTTGCCTATAAAACCCCCTAGACAATGCACCACCCCAGACTCGCTTGTCCCCTCCTGGCATAAGGCGGGAGCTCTCTCCTCTCACTTTATTTCTAAATAAAAGCCTGTACCTTGCTCTCTTACCTTGCCTGTTTGCTAAGCTCATTCTTTGGCTTCGTAAACAAGAACCCCGGCATCAGTTACTATACACAGAAGGGAATATTATTTTCTGTGAAGGAGAATTAAAACCATTTTCAATGGTAATAGCTATGCTCTGATAATTCACCAAAGAGAAAATGAAAACTTTACCAAAGTGTATTTTTGCTTCCAGTTAAGATGTAGATTCCTAATATAACATCACTTCCAAACAAAAACATTCTGGATAAGCTATAAAATCATATGTTTTTACAGACAAATCAGTCTGTCCCTCCCCACCCATTCTTTCTCACAGAGCCATCACAGTGTGCATGGGATAAGGTGTGGGTGAGGACGAACTGAAGGTGGTCACTGTGATGTGCTCCCCAAAGGTGTGAAGGGTCTTCCAGAATGCACATCAGCAGCCCCCTAACTTCAAGGGGAGGGTGCCCAACCAAGTTACCTATAGGTAAGTGAGGCACAAGTGTGCTGCCGTTCCTGAACAGACACCCAGATTAGAGAGCAAAGAAAAAGACACAAAAAGCTAGCAGCTGTGCTGTAAAGCAGAGAAATCAGCCATGTGAAAGAAAACTGGTGACTGGACTCGGAGTCACAGAGAGCTCTCCAGAGTCTTGTCAATACTTTAGACCTGAAGTCTTGTTGAATAAAAAGCCCAAAACCTGCCTTGAAAATAGTCAAATCCAGGGATGAATTGAGCCTAACTAAAGCTGCAACAAAGCCCAGTAACATGTTAGCAACTGGACTGATTGTTTCATTAGCCATCGGACAGAGGAAGAGATATGTGCTTTTCTTGGGTGACTTTTACTTTTGCTCCTACTATTTCCTCACATATACAATGGTGGGAATGTAGTCAACAATTATGAGACATGGAAAAGCAAGACATTCAATGGGGAAAATAGACAATGAGAGAAGACCCACAAATGACTGAGAAGTAAGAAGTAACAGATAAGTATTTCAAGGTAACAAGAATAAATATGTTAGAGGAGCTAAAAACCGAATATCAGTAGGGAGTGTCAATGGAAAAGTTACATATAGAATTACAAAGAAATAAATGCAAATATAACAATGACTATCATATTGCAAATAATTTCATCATATTCTAACTTGCAGAAGAAAAGATCAACAAAAATTATATAAACATGCAAAGTATATAAATTAACATGTATAACTGGAGAAACAGATGACAGCAGAGATAAAATAGGGACAATTTTTAAAGAGATGTTAGAGTTATCTAAAAATGATGGAAAGCTTTAAGCCACAAATTTAAGAAGCTCATTGAAACTTAAAAATCAAAGAAAATCACACTCAGTCACATCTTAACTGAAACTTCTGAAGAACTAAAATAATTGAGAAATATTAAGAGCAGTCAGAGACTAAAGATACTTTACACACAAAGAATAAGTGATATAGATGATAGATAACTACCTTCAGAAATAATGGCCAGAAGGTGAAGACTGACATTTTTAAGTGATGTAAGTTAAGAACAATAAACACTTCCATTTTGAATTCTATATCCAATAAAAATATTATTGAAAAATGAATTCAAAGTAAATATTTCTTCACACCACGAAAATCTGAGAGAATCATATTCTAGGGACAAGCAATAAGAGAAATGTCAAAAGAGCTCTTCATACCAAAGGACTGTAATACTAGATGGAAGCTAATATCTACATGAAGGGATAGAAAGTAACTTAAAGTATAAATTATTATTTAAATAAGACGAAGAACATTTTCTTAATAGATGTTGTGTAGGTAGAATACTGGCTTTCCAAAGATATCCACATTCCCATCACTGCCAACTTCTGATCTTAGGCATTGAGTGTTTAATGCCACACCTCGGTTACAACAAGTGGAAATGATGACCAAGTCCATTTCCATCTCTTCCTGGCTCCCAGATTTGGTGCAAACATGTTTTCCACAGACTACACATAGGCCTTACCATAGTGAAGCCAACCAAAATTCGCTCGTTGCTATTCACAGGTTCCATTCAAACATATATTACATTGCACAGAACTCTTAATTGTATTTATTTGCATTTGCTTTTTTTTTCAGGAAAGGAAAAACTCCTGAAGAGTCATTTCATTCCATTCTCCTGAGCTAGTTTAGTTGCTGGTTGTAGTAATGCTGACAAATTGCTTACAGAATGAGGCAGTATAAGTGAAAGAATTACAAAGTTATTTGGTAGTGTGACATATGGTCAAAATATGTCTAAGGTTGAGAATCAAATCAATTCATTTATCTTATGCCTTCTCAGAATTTCCCAGCTTCCAGATACAGGTAGGACTTCCTGACTGAGAGCCATTACCTCCTCACTGGTCAGTCATCACAGGACAGTTTTGGACCTGGAAAGACAAAGATTCCACTGAAAGCCAAAGATAGAGATTCTTCTGATTTTTGTGCCACCGGCTCTAAAGACCTCTTGGGATAGTTCTGGATAAGTGGTTACATTTCCCTTCTTAATATCTCCTAAATGATTCTATGTGGAAGTTCTATTGATATGTATTTTTCATTACTGACCATATTTATAGCACTTTGCCTATTTATAAGACTCTGATATATGCTAAGGTGGGAAAAAGATAGGCAATTTATTAAGCCTATACTACATCTAGAAAGAGAGGGAGATGATAATGTTTTCTATTGCATTCATTTATATAGGTCAATTACTGCAGTAATTTTATAACATCAGAAAGTTTCAGAATGCTCTAGAGAAGGGTCATAGTGATTACTTTGACTTTGATGGGTTAAATTATCAGACATACAAAGGATATTTGTCATATTACTGCCAATTAAATGAATAAGGACCAAGAGAAGAGCTTGTATCAAATCTAGAATAAATGGACTAGAAAAGGTAATACTGATATGTCCACTTCACTGGTCTAGTAAAGCCAGTCAACAAGAATATGTTACCATGTGCTGGTAAAGATATTCACCACATACAGTTAAAGAAGCAAGAAGAGACAGAAACTTTGCAAAATAGCTGCAGATCTATTACAAGTCCACTTGGATAAGAGTGTATTTAATACTGTTAAGATCAGTATCAGAACAAGCTAGGTTATGCTCTAAGTAAAAAATAATCCCAAAATCAGGGGCTTAAAAATCACAGGTTTATCAATTGCAGAGACAGAAAGAAGGTATCATGATGACCTATGCACCGCACGACAGGGTTCCCTACAGGAGGAATAAAGTCACCCCCACTCATATCATTCACCAAAACAAGTGGCAAAGTCACTTAATTCAATGACTGTTGAAAAGTTCAGAGGAATCGTTTGTACCAAAATATTTGGTGATTCCTCATGACTGATTATTCTTAAAGATGACTATGTATTGTCAAAGATCGAGAAAGATCTTTAGTTTCTATTGGAAAAGTAAGAATAACTATAATACCTCTACCAAAGCAAAGTTAATACATCAAGATTAACTTTCTAAGATGTTTCATCTATATCTCCCTCAAATTTTATTTTAGTCTGGTTAATGTGCTTAATATGAGCTCTGCTCTCTTAACAAACATTTAAGTGTATAATACATTGTTAACTGTATGCACAACATCGTACAACAAAGCTCTAGAACTTACTCATCTTGAAACTAATGAGCCACTCCCTAAGAAGAGTTGTTCATCTCTTTCTCCTATTATAATGGATGGAAATAATTTGCATGTATGAACGAAGCCAAATATTTTTTCTTTTAGCATGAAAGATAACTAAAAAATGTACATGTAAGTTCAATAGCACAAATATAGGAATATCTTATCTATCATTTCTATAGAGATTCCTAGAAATCAAATTGTTAGTGTTTGTTCGTTTCTGTCTTAAATAGATACAGATAATCACCTTCCAAAAGCTTGTCAAATTAGCTTGCCCACAAATAGTAAAACAGTCACACATTTCTATTTAAATTGTGGAAAATTTTATGTGGTTGTCATTTATCTAGGTACGTTGAAATTTAAAGCAATGATCTTAGTTGTATTAAGGTTAAAACCCAGTTTTCAATCTTTTTTCCTCTGCTGTAAAACTCACAGTAAATAATAAATTCTATAAACAACTAAAATTTTTGGTAACACTGGAATCTGCAAATTTAAGACTTGGAAAAAACTAGATTTTGTGCAAATAATAAAATTAATAGCAAAAGAGCAGTGGCTAAATATATACATATTAAAAGTTTATTGATCAAAAATTCATGAGAGAATTTAACCCAGGCTTATGTTAGATTTAGAAATTTTAAACTATGGAAACTTACAATGCCAAGTAATCAAAACTGATATGCTCTGAAGAAACGTACACAGAAGTAATTCATCCTAATGAAAATTATTTCAATGAAATCAACATGGAATACAGAAAACATAATTGGTACTTTTTTTTTTTAAGTAGAACAAAAGTGAAATTAGCTTACTTTCATCAAGGGGCTATATGTTTTCAGTGACAATGCAATAGATCAATTTTGGTATAAATCTGATTGAACTATTTGCATCCATAATCAACACCCACAGAATATTTGGAATCAAAATGGAAAAGCAGGTAGAAATCAGGTGCTCAGAACTTCAGAGTCAACACTTGGGAAAAGAAAACTGAGCTCCCTTATCAGGCATTACCCTCAGCACCACTGCAGCCTCAGGCTCTAGGCAGCAAGGTCTCAGAGCTAAACAACACAGAGTTGCCATAAACCTCAGGAGATCGTGATTGGGTTGTGTTTGTTCTTTCTTGCCTCATCTTACCTTCAGTTATAGGCTGAATTATATCCCTTCAAAACTTATTCATGATTTTTAAATCTAGAATAATGAGAACTATATAAAATAGGTGTTATATAGGTTTGGGACTTTTGCTAAGATTCACTTAAACTAAATTTGTTTATTACTTTTCGCAATTTGTCCTTTCCTGAATTCTCAGTTACACTTTGAGTTGCATACTTTAATGTGCTGGCCAAAATATCAAACCTGCTTTTTAAGAGAGTCATAGTTTTCCAATACTAAATTCTAAAAGTAACGTGTTCCCTGGGTATTCATACAAATGCAAAAGAACAGGCTAATGGGCAATGTCTTCAACAGCAGCTTTTCAGAAAAGCTAGAAGCATTCTTCATATGTCCACTTACTGAATCTATCCTTAATAAAAGCCAAGGGTGTAAAATTAAAAATAATGCAATACAAGCATATCTGCAGGAATCTCTGCAGAAGTTTGAGCGAGTCAGGTAAGCATTTTTGATAATCAAACTTGATAAAATGGCAGACTTTACACTAATTTGAGACATGATGGATAGTAGAGGTTTTGTGCTTGAGTTCTCTCTCTTGAATATCAGGCTTATGCTTTGCATGAAGAAAAATAACTTCAAATTCAAACTCTTTGATATAAGCCAAGAGCAATGGAGTGTGGATTCCTGAGATGAAAGGGCAAGCATTTTACAATAGAGATTGAGAAGTCTAATTTATATTTTCTATAAATAGATTGCTACAGATTTGGAAAAAAGATAGCACAAGAAGTGGGGCAGAAATCTCCTCCTAAAACCACATATAATATGAAAATTCAGCAAATACTATTCCTAAAAATGTGACCAGAAATAAGATTACACTAGCTAGTCTACATTTGGGAAAAGAGAACATCTCACAGAAAAGGGGAAAGTAATAAAGCCACAACTGTGCAGGCCGTGAACATTCCCCCTACCCTAGTTTGCTGGTGGGAGGAAGAGAAACAAAGTGGGGAGGGAGTGGAAGCCTAGAACTGCTAAATACCCAGCCCTGGAAATCTTCAGGAGCACAAACCCACATTGCACGGTGCTCTGGAGATTGAGAGGTTGAAAAGCAGTCAGAGACTGAAGTTCCAGCCGCTTGGGGTGAACAGGTTCCCACAATTGTCTGCTCTGAGACAAAAGAAAGCTGGGCACTTTGAAAGACTTCCCAACAGTGAGAGGGCTGCTAAAGGGGTAAGGATTACACAGAACTTGCTGCTCAGGAAAAGGAACAGGTGAACAAAATCGTCCTGGCACACTCAGCCCAGCAGGTTGGGAACTGTCAGGAGATTCAGGCAGTCCATCCCCCTGGCTGGCAAAGTAGCCCTGAGGCCTCAACTGTGATAAGCAGCCTGCTGCTCCTTCTTCGTGGCCGGCACCTGTGCACAAACCTGCTACATTTGCCATTGTACCAGGCCAGTTGTAGGGCAGCCCCATCTACAGCAACTACATGGCTTAAGGAGGAGGCTTCCCCTGCGTGAAGCTCACTGGCCCTGACAGTGGAGGCAGGCACTGCAGCCTGGAAGCAGGAAAGAGCTATCTCTTTAGGGTAGACACGGGCACTGCTAGCCTGCCACCACTACCATCGCTCCAGGGCAGGGTGGCTATGAAGAGCAGAACTTCTAGGCACTAGAGGGGCTCTGCCTACACAAACCTAATATTTCTCATTATCCAATAGGATTATGAAAAGCCAGAAGAATCTTGTTCAATCCAAAATCCTTCAAACACCAGTAAGAGGGGTCAGTGAAGCTGAAATCACCAATATTCCTGAAAAAGAATACGAAATAAAAGTCATAAGCATGCTAATGGAGCTAAATATTCAAAAACTAAGGGATGAATTCAGGAGTTAGATAGACACGTTAAAAATACAGTAGCTGAAATGAAACATACAATGGAGGGACTTAAAAGCAGATTAATGGAATAGAAATCAGAACAGGAATACAAAGAAGCTGAGGCACACAGAGAAAAAAGGATATCTAGGAAGGAAATAATATTAAGAGAACTGAGTGACCAATACAGATGGAACAATATTTGCATTATAGGGGTATCAGAAGAAGAAGAGAGAGAAAAAAGGGTAGAAAGTGTCTTTGAAGAAATAATTGCTGAAAAATTCCCCATTCTTGGGAAGGAAATAGTCTGTCAGGCCATGGAAGTACACAGATCTCCCACACAAGGGATCCAGGGAAGACAGCACCAAGACAAATAATAATGAAAATGGCAAAGATCAAGGACAAGGAAGAGTATTAAAAGCAGCCAGAGAGAGAAAAAAGGTCACATAAAGGAAAACCCATCAGGCTATCATCAGACTTCTCAGCAGAAACCTTACAGGCCAGAAGGGAGTGGCATTATATATTCAATGCAATGAAACAGAAAGGCCCCCAACCAAGAATACTCTACCCGGAAAGATTATCATTTAAATTTGAAGGAGGAATTAAACAATTTCCAGATAAGTAAAAGTTGAGGGAATTTACCTCACACAAACCATCTCTATAGTGTATTTTAAAGGAACTGCTCTAGATGGAATTGCTCCTAAGGCAAAATAGCTGTTACCAGAGAAAATAAAACCATAGAAAAGGAAATAGACCAATTAATTACAAATGAAACACAAAATTAAATCAGCTATCCACAATGTCAGTCAAGGGACACAGAAAGAGTACAGAATATGACCCCAACATATAAACAGTGGAGGAGGAAGAAAAAGAAGGGAGAAAAAGAATCTTCAGATTGTGTTTATAACAACATAATAAGCGAGTTAAGTTAGACTGTTAGATAGTAAAAAAGCTGCCCTTGAACTGTTGGTAACCACGAATCTAAAGCCAGCAATGGCAATAAGTATATATTTATTGATAATCACCCTAAATGTAAATGGGCTGAATGTACCAATCAAAGGACACAGAGTTACAGAATGGATAAAAAAGCAAGACCCATCTATATGCTGTGTACAAGAGACTTTCAAACCAAAAGACATACACAGACTAAAAGTGATGGGATGAAAAAGACATATCATGTAAACAATAGGGAGAAAAAGCAGGGGTTGCAATACTTGTATCAAATAAAATAGACTTCAAAACAAAAAAAAAGTGACAAGAGACAAATTAGGACATTATATAATGATAAAGGGGTCAGTCCAACAAGAGCATATAACCATTATAAATATCTATGCACCCAACACAGGAGCACCTACATATGTGAAACAAATACTAACAGAATTAGAGAGGAAAATAGAATGCAATGCATTCATTTTAGGAGACTTCAACACACCACTCACTCCAGAGGACAGATAAACCAGACAGAAAATAAATAAGGGACACGAGGCACTGAGCAACACATTAGATCAGATGGACCTAACAGACATCTACAGAACACTCCACCCAAAAGCAACAGGATACACATTCTTCTCAAGTGCACATGGAACATTTTCAGGAATAGAACACATACTAGGGCACAAAGAGAGCCTCAGTAAATTCAAAAACATTAAAATAGTACCAACCAACTTCTCAGGTGACAAAGGTATGAAACTAGAAATAACTTATACAAAGAAAACAAAAAGGCCCACACACACATGGAGGCTTAAAAACATGTTCCTAAATAATCAACGACCAAATTAAAACAGGGACCAAGCAATATATGGACACAAATGAAAACAATAGCTCAATGCCCTAACTTCTGTGGGATGCAGCAAAGGCAGTTCTAAGAGGAAAGTATATAGCAGTTCAGGCCTCTTTAAAGAAGGAACAATCCCAAATGAACAGTCCAAATTCACAGTTAATGAAATTGGAAAAGAAGAACACATGAGGCCCAAAGTCAGTAGAAGGAGGGACATAATAAAAATAAGAGCAGAAATAAATAAAATTGAGAAGAATAAAACAACAGAATTAATGAAACGAAGAGCTGGTTCTTTGAGAAAATAAATCTCTACCAGACTTATCAAGAAAAAAAGAGTCTACACACATAAACTGAATCAGATTTGAGAAAGGAAAAATGAGTATGGGCACCACAGAAATACAAAGAATTATTAGAGAACACTATGAAAATTTATACACTAACAAATTGGATAACCTAGAAGAAATGGACAACTTTCTAGAAAAATACAACCTTCCAAAACTGACCCAGGAAGAAACAGAAAATCTGAACAGACAAATTACCAGCAATGAGGTAATCAAAAAGCTCCCAAGAAAAAAAACCCCAGAACCAAGTGGCTTCACTGCTGAATTTTATCAGACATTTAGAGAGGACCTAATACCTATCCTCTTTAAAGTTGTCCTAAAAGTAGAAGAGGAGAGAATATTTCCAAACTCATTCTATGAAGCCAGCATCACTCTAAAACCAAAACCAGGCAAAGACACCACAAAAAAAGATAACTACAGACCAATATCCCTGATGAAAATAGATGCAAAAATACTCAACAAAATATTAGCAAACTGATTTCAAAACTACATAAAAAAGATCATACATCACAATCAAGTGGGATTCATTCCAGGGGTGCAAGGATGGTACAACATTTGAAAATCCATCACCATCATCCACTACATCAATAAAAAGAACAAAAATCACATGATCATCACAATAGATACTGAAAAAGCATTTGTCAAAATTCAACATCCATTCATAAAAACTCTCAACAAAATGGGTATAGAGAGCAAGTATCTCAACATAATAAAGGTTATATATGACAAATCTACAGCCAACATCATACTTAATAGTGAAAAGTTCAAAGCTATTCCTCTAAGATCAGGAACAAGACAAGGATGCCCACTCTCCCTACTTTTATTCAACATAGTCTGGAGGTCCTAGCCATGGCAATCAGACAACACAAAGAAATAAAAAGCATCCAGAATGGCAAGGAACAAGTTAAACTGTCACTGTTTGCAGATGACATGATATTGTACATAAAAAACCCTGAAGAATCCACCCCAAAACTACTAGAACTAATATCTGAATTCAGCAAAGTTGTAGGATACAAAATTAATACACAGAAATGTGTTGCATTCCTATACACTAACGATGAACTAGCAGAAAGAGGAATCAGGAAAACAATTCCATTCAGAATTGCATCAAAGGAATAAAATACCTAGGAATAAACCTAACCAAGGAAGTGAAAAACCTATACCCTGAAAACTACAAGACACTCTTGAGAGAAATTAAAGACACTAATAAATGGAAATTCATCCCATGCTCTTGGCTAGGAAGAATTAATATTGTCAAAATGGCCATCCTGCCTAAAGCAATCTACAGATTCAATGCAATCCCTATCAAAATACCAACAGCATTCTTCAATGAACTACAGCAAATAGTTCTAAAATTCATATGGAACCACAAAAGACCCTGAAGAGCCAAAACAATCATCAGAAGGAAGAATAAAGTCGGGCGGAGGGTGATTATGCTCCCCAATTCAAGCTCTACTACAAAGCCACAGTAATCAAGACAATTTGGTACTGGCACAAGAACAGAGCCATAGACCAGTGGAACAGAATAGAGAGCCCAGATATTAACCCACACATATATGCCCAAGTAATATATGATAAAGAAGCCATGGATATACAATGGGGAAATGACAGCCTCTTTAACAACTGGTGTTGGCAAAACTGGACAGCTATATGTAAGAGAATGAAACTGAATTACTGTCTAATTCCATACACAGAAATAAACCCAAAATGGATCAAAGACCTGAATGTAATTCATGAAACCATAAAACCCTTAGGAGAAAAAACATAGGCAAACTCTCTTGAGTATAAACATGAGCAACTTTTTAATGAACATATCTCCTTGGGCAAGGGAACCAAAAGCAAAAATGAACAAGTGGGGCTACATCAAACTAAAAAGCTTCTGTACAGCAAAAGACACCATCAGTAGAACAAAAAGACATCCTACAGTATGGGGGAATATATTCTTAAATGACATATCTGATAAGGGGTTAACATCCAAAATATATAAAGAGCCCACACGCCTCAACACCCTAAAAACAAATAACCCGATTAAAAAATGGGCAGAGGATCTGAACAGAGACTTCTCCAAAGAAGAAATTCAGATGGCCAACGGGCACATGAAAAATGCTCCACATCACTAATCATCAGGGAAATGCAAACTAAAACTACAATGAGATATCACCTCACACCAGTTAGGATGGCCAACATCCAAAAGACAAGGAACAAATGCTGGCAAGGATGCAGAGAAACAGGAACCCGCCTACGTTGTTGGTAGGAATGTAAGTTAGTTGAACCCTTGTGGAAAGAAGTGTGGAGGTTCCTCAAAAAACTAAAAACAGAAATACCATTTGACCCAGGAATTCCACTCCTAGGGATTTACCTGAAGAAAACAAGATCCCAGATTCAAAAAGACATATGCACCCCTACCCTGTATTTATCACAGCACTATTTACAATATCTAAGACATGGAAGCAATTAAATGTCCATCAGTAGATGAATGGATAAAGAAGATGCGGTATATATACACAATGGAGTATTATTCAGCCATAAGAAGAAAACAAATCCTACCATTTGCAACAATCCGGATGGAGCTAGAGGGTATTATGCTCAGTGAAATAAGCCAGATGGAGAAAGACAAGTATCAAATGATTTTACTCACCTGTGGAGTATAAGAACAAAGAAGAAACTGAAGGAACAAAACAGCAGCAGACTCACAGAACCCAAGAATGCACTAGTGGTTACCAAAGGGAAAGGGTTTGAGACGGATGGTTGGGAAGGGAGGGATAAGGGGAATAAGGGGCATTATGATTAGCACAGATAATATAGGGGGGGCACAGGGAAGGAAGTACAGCACAGAGCAGACAAGTAGTGACTCTATAGCATTTTACGATGCTGATGGACAGGGACTGTAATGGGGTGTGGTGGGGACTTGATGATATGGGTGAATGTAGTAAACACAATGTTGCTCATGTGAAACCTGAGTATATGATTGTATATCAATGATACCTTAATAATAAAAAGAAGATTGCTACATAGAGGAGGGCCAGAATTTTCTGAATCAGTTTTATATCAGATTTTAAAATGTGCAATTGAGATCACATATTGTAGATATGTAACTCAATTATTCATAAATTTTAAAGTGGCTCTCACAAAACTATTGTTCTATTTCTAAAACTGCAATCCTCCCCCCCACCAATTCACTGGACCATCATCCAATTCGCTCTTCAGGAAAGAAACATGATCAATAGTTTAATAAACTTTTCCCTCCCTCATCTCCACTTCTAATCAATATCCAGCCCCACCAAGTTTACCTCTTAAGAATATGACTATGATATTTCTTCTTTTTTTCCTAGTCACACAGTCCTGATTGGACCATCAATTACAGTTCCTACACGGACCATCTATGCTCACCATCTTGCCAGTAGAGCTCTTACGAAGACATAACCGTTGACCTTTGCATAGCTCCCCAGCTGTCAGGCAGATGACTCAGGTCTTCAGTCTGGTGTAGGAATGACATCTGATGATGTCTCTACTCCCAGACCCTCACTCTACCTGCTCATAATTTTAATATGAATATAGAAAGTATAGAACCACTTGTTGCCTCAACTTTTCCACATTCCTCTATTTAAAGGCATATTCTACTTTGTCCTTGTAGAAAACTTCTGTATATGACTATACACAGTGCTCAAAGGTTTTCTTTGTGTGAGACACCTTTTTTGAAAACCTCACACAGAGTCAACTACTGTGTGGTTCAGCATCAGTGAGATACTGGATGGTGCTCGTTCATGTAAGTGAAGGACAGCTAGTATGATAGTCGGTTTAGTAAGAAAGATTGGTATTTTTCCACAGATGATCATGTGAGGAAGGAGAAACTCAGGACTGAGCAAAAGGCATGCACGGGGCGACAATATGAGGAGGAAATCAGAGCCGGATTGTAAGGTGATAACAGAAGACTTGGGAAGAAAAGCCATTGTCAGTGGTATTTATCAGTGAATAGAAATAGGGACTAAGGAGATTCTCCACATGGGGAAGAATTTTCAATATGGTAGATTCTAAATTTATAATAACTTTGCTGTAGTAGAAGTATGATGGTTATTCTTATTTGTTTGTATCTTCAGTAAAGCTGATGATGTATGAGCTGTAGGCCCAGGCTCCCTCCAAAGTCCTAACTTTTTATTTGCAATTTTGTGCTTTTACTTAAAAACTTCCCATGGAATTATGTAAGTTTCAGGCCCTGAAAAACTTTGATAAAAAAACAGCATTAAGCCAAACAGGGAAACACTGATGTCCTCATTTCTGAGTTGGCCAGTTTCCTCGGAATGGCCGCCATCTGGCCGTGGGACTTTTCGGTGCATGGTTAGTGGTGAGTAGTCCAGGGAGATTCCTAATTTTTTATGATATAAAAATTTATTTGAAGAGAACTGGAGCGAGACATAATGAGAAGAATCAGAACATTTTTTTTAAACAGATGTGGGAGTGTCTATGGGTTTCTTCTCAGTCTCTCTGTTTAGAATGTCATATATATGTTCTGCCATGTATCCCTAAATGTGCATGTATATTTAAATACATGTAATGTTCCTAAATGATCTCTTAGAACGTAATTGAAGCTCTTGCCAATTTCCACTTAAATTCCATGCAAAGTGGATTAAGGAAGATCTTCTTTCCAAAGATTTACTTAATTAGAAGGCAAATAATAATAGGAACAATAATAACCTATCGATAATATCAGAAGGTAAATAATAATGGCAATGATAATAATCTATCAATAATAATACCAGTTACTGAATACCTATTTTGTGCTTTTATCTTATAAATGTCTAAATCTCTTCAAAGAAATTTATTTCCTAATGGTCATTAAGAGCCTGTGAAAGGCTAAAACCTATTTCCCATTGATAATAAAGCTTAATCTCATTCTACTGACCCACCAGACCACCCAGTTTGAAAACAAGCCAGTTGCAGCAGCATTCCGGCACCACAGAAATCCAGGACATTCTGTTGTTGGTCTTCCAAAAAGGAACTGGCAGATCCACAGCAACTCAGGTATTTACAGAAAGTAGATGTTACTGTTCACAATGAAGTTTTCCTCCCTGGATGTGACTTCCTTCCCATTTCTTTATTTTGTATTGTGATGAAGTGCTGAGAAAACGGGATGCTGCGTGTTTTCATGAGACTACACTGTTCATGGGTGAGGAAATGAGTGTCCAAAGGCTGAAAACTGACGACGGATGTCCGATACAGGTTGGGTTTTCGTAGTTGCATTATCATTTGCTAGCACTGTAATAATGGATAACTGCTAAGCCTCATTTTTACCATCTGTTAAATAAGAGTAATACTATACACTGAATACTGTTACAAAGAGTATGTGGAATCTTGTACATAACATGCCTAGAGCTCCCCCTTGCTCCCTCGCCTCCTTTCAGGGAAGGCTGTCAGTCGCGGTGCACGCACTGCCCCCAGATCCCTCCTACTTCACCGAGGCTGGCTGTACTGCGGAGAAGGCGCCGGGACGACGGGAGGAAGTCCGCATGTGCTACTCAAGGGGCCGAGCGATTCCTGAGGGGTAAGGCAGCTTTTCCAATATTAACAAAAGAGATCAAATACTGAAATTCATTAGCTAAACCAAACTAAAAATGGATAAAGTGGTAGGATTTCAATGGCAAACAGCTTTAACCCAAGAACTAACCAGTGCACAGAGGAGCAAGCAGTCTGCGAGCGCTGCGGTAGCCGCGAGCACCCGGGTGTGGTCAGCCGCGCCCTCAGCTGGGGGGCCACCTGTGCGTCTTTCTGGACAACCCGAAGAGAAACCGCCGCCCAAACTGCCTGAAGGCAGTGAGAAGTACCTGAGGTAGGGGAGCGCCTCCTCAACACACTGAGGACGGCTGGGCGCTCTGCAAAGAACCCGGCGTTTAGCTGTAGAACGTTCCTTAGGGAATTCTACATGGACACATCGAAATATGTCTATGAACGGCATTATGGGGAGTTTTGTTTTCTAATTAAAAAAAAAATTTAACACAAAGTGTTTATGGTCATTATAATCAGAAAATAATGGCACTATTCTGTCACTGCTATTACACACACGTAGAGCATTCACATTCGTCCAAACACCTTGATTTTTTTTTCCACTTGCATCACTGTGTGAAGCAAATGGCACTTTAAATTCCATTTTGAAACCTAAATTAATGTGCCACATTTTATTACTTTAAAAAATTTACAGTGGACCTATAAAGCATACATATGCCTTAATAGTCATCTATTATTTCTCCTAATATGAAATAGTACTTAAATCAGAAATGTCTTCTTTTTAAATGTAGTGTATAAATCTTGCCAAAATTTTATCCTGTTGTCATATAAAGCCATCAAATTCAGTGTTTTATGAATACTAATAGCAATATACTCCTTAGAATGTGACAAAAACATGAAACTTAGTTCATATTGATGCACTAATAGTATTAGCACATTACCCAGTATGTTTTCACTACATGAGATCTGAGATAATTTGATGGCAAGGTAAATTGGTCTTAATGCTAAAAGTTAACTATCCAACCAAAGATATGAAAATTCATCCACAGGACAAAGAACAATCCGATGAGTTTAACACCTCTTGTGTTTATTTCAGATGCACAGTATTTCTTTCTGTGTAAGAACTGGAATAAGATTGAATTTAATATAGAACTCTAGCTTGATATAAGTAAATTTTACATTTTTTTTTTCCTAAGACAATGTGAAAATTATGCCATCCCATGACCCTAAGAAGCAGCATGTATGTCCTGGATTTATCTGAACCCCCTAGAGCACATCCTCATATTCCCGGGTTATAAACAAAATAAAGCAGATCCTGTAGTGAACCAAGGCCACTAAAATTATCATGAGGTGAACAGTACAATATCTGCCCCAGTAGGAAAGGCCCTCTCTCAACTCCAAGCTACCCAACCCAGTAGGAACAGCCAATGGACTGGGGTAGAAAGGAACACAATTCAGTAACGTTTACCTGAGGTGGATTCAGTTATATTTCTATGTCAGAAAAAGGGCCTAAAGACTGTCTAAATGTATGCTGCAGACCATAATTTAAGAATTTTGTACATTTAAGCTAACCAACATTGATTTCACCAATATGGGCATTACAAAAAATGTATTTCTCCCTTATAAAGAGAAAAAATGTGAAACCATTTTTGTTAATTTAAGGATTTTCTAGTACTTTAATTAGACCTGAATGTAAAATGGAATAGTAAATAAGTACTTTATATGCCAATGTCATATTCTGTATTGAATTCTTTCATTTGATATCTTCATGACTATAAAAATAGTTTTTAAATATTTCTGTACATGTATTGCATAGGTTTTCTATCAGTTTTCCTTTAACTGATTAATGGAAGCTCCAGACCAATCTACTGATACATAATACTGAGTGCTGGCTTCATTGATGCATAAATGTTCCTGTTTATTTTAGCTCTCAGGACAGGCAAATCTCAAGACCAGTATTTCCTTTTAGTGCCAGCACAGCCTGGGTTGTCAGGAGAGCTGTCAGTCTCTTCCGAAGACATTCAAGTTCTTTGGAGAAAAGCACTGGCCAAAGGGGAGAGCCCCCCGTGGGCAGTTCTGAAGCCGATGACTGAGAAGGCTGAACGGTAGTCACGGGTAAACTTCCAAAGAGGTCCAGCTAACAGAACTCCATAAGACAAGAACCAGAGAGTAAGCCATTGATTTTATGGCATTTTTCCTTCTACCTGTTTTTTCATAAGTGGATTTCCTTCCAGGCTAATTAACCACTAAACATTTTATAAGCGATCCAAGTGCGGAAGCAGTAAAAGATGAATTGCACTTATGAAATAATTGACGAAGGGTGTATTGGGCCTTTCAAGCAATGACGGCGTGCACCCGAATACCGGAAGAAAGCCTTACACAGTGCCAGTTGACAGGTCATTAGTCAATCTCAGACCTAAGCACCAGATGACAGAGACTGAGGCCAAAGTGAACTCACCCACACGAGGTGAGCGTGTCCTAGTGCAAAGTGCTTCTGCGGAAACACCGAGTGCTCCTGGCTTGGAATCATCACAATACCCCTGGTGTTATCAGATGCATTCCCTGGTCATTTTATGTTCTTTGGACAGTAAAGTCAGAGCTGACAAACCAAGGCAGTTCCCAAAGAAATTCAATTACTGAAATGTCTGCCAGCGCGCTTTGCTTCTTACTGAAGTTTCCAAAGTTGCAGCATCTATACCATAGTTTGCTTTGCAAGACATGCACTGCATTTTATGAATAAAATAAAAATACTATCAAAAGAAAGATAAAAATTTCAGAAACAACGTCAGTGGGAAAAAAAGGTGGTGATATTGCATTTGGAAATATTTATAACTTTAGCTTTCTAGTGCTGTTCGTGGAAGTCAGGATATATAGAAGAGTGAAATGTATCAACCGTTTGTTGCTAGGAAATCTGAAGTCACTGAGATAGTTTGAATTCAAATGGCGTGTTCCTAAATGTTAAGATGCTTTTATTTCTGAATAACAACACCCCCATGTGTTGAATATACAGTGAGTGACCGTCAGGGTGAGTTCAAGTAGCAGCTGAGTCATGTTGTGCTCTATCTCATCCACTATTTAACCCAATTTTGGGAAATGTCACATATGACTGCATATCATTATGCTGTATATAATCTACATTAGTTGCATGGTTAATACACAATTGTTTATATAAAATGGGCTAATTTAGATTATAAGTGTTAAAAATGATGAAAAAGAAAATCGTGCTTTGGTATGAAATTTCAAGAACTGCCTTGCTTCTACAGCTAATTAGAGGTCAAGATGAGGATGTAAGGAGGTATCAGGGAGGATGAATGACATTGTATCTGCATCCCACCACTGTCCGACCTCAGCCTGGGCAGTAGGGAATTTCCTTAAGGATTACAGTTCTTTTCACAGCCTGGATTAAAACATGAGGGGACATGTGCACTGACTGCCAAATTACTCATTTACCCTTTTCTTCTCTTCCCCCAGAGTTAGTTTCCACATGTATAGAGGAAAATAAATTAGGTGTATTGGACAAGATTTTACTGAGTTAGAGGTTTTCTTCCTACCATCCAAAAGATGAGCCTTTCTGAAACTAGATGCTATCAGGAAGTTGGCCTGTGCGACACTTAGTGCTCAGGTGGTCCCTGCCTCTTCATTGACTATATGAGGAATTCAAAGTTAAATAAATTCCTAAGGTCATGCATTTGTTAGAAAAAAATTACATTTGGGGTCTGTGCTAACTCTTATATCCTAAAATACTACATGTAGTTTTCATTGCATATAAATACCTACTGTCCTTTGAACAAATGTTAAAAATATAATTGGACTGTATTTCTTGACTTTTATATACTCTGAAGAATGTTACACAACCTACTCACGTGATGACCATGACTCCTTCAGAAAGTGAAACAGTCAGAACCTCTATAATCTCGCATGGTTTAGATATTAACCTTTATGCAACTGGACATTTATGTTCTGCTTTTTCTTCTGTCACATATGTCTGACCATCTAATAGATTCCATTTCCTTTCACTTCTTCAACATCTTGGCTGCTTAGGTGGTGCCCTCTGCCCTGCTACCCCTTATGGAACACCTAACCCTAACCCTGGCCCCCAAACCTGACCCCTCACCGTCACTATCGACGTCACCCACGTTTCACTGTATACCTGAACCTCAATCAGGCCCTCACCCTCACATCAGAGACGGACCCTAACTCTAACCGCAAGCTTTTTACCCTCCTGTGAGCAGCTCCGGCAGCATACATGTGCATATGTGCATACCTGTACCCACACGGGTGATAACCTACCATCTTAAAGGTAAAAACTGAAACCTCTCAGATTCACATTCTGGTGAGATCCTGCTCTGTTTTTCTTCTCCTACTTAGGGAAAAACTCAAGAGTCTCTGAACTCACTGGCTCTACTTCTTCTCCAATTCTTCCGTAAACCAACCCAAACCAGATTTATCCTCACCACTCCTTAGAATCATTTTACGTATAGAAAGACATAGTTTGCCCAAACCGATGGTCATTTCAATCTTCATGTTACTCAACTTCTTACGTTTAGTTGACACAATTGATCACTTCCTACCTCTTGAAACACTCCTTCATCCATATTCTAGTACTTTCTCTTTCTCTTGGCTCCCCTTTCATCCTACTGAAAGCTTCTTGTCTGTTTCTTTTTTAGGTCCTCTTAATATTCCTAACTTTCTTTTAATTGGTTTTCCCTCCATTTACCCTTAGGCCACAGGTATGTCCATCGCACTCCTGGATTTTCATGCAAGATGTAGGTGATGGATGATTTTTCCCGGTTCATTCCAGCTGTTGTAAGAAACACTGCAGACTGTGCAGCTTATAAAAAACAGAAATGTGTTTCTCACAGTTTGGGTGTTTGGAAGTCTGCAAGGATGGGGCCAGCATGGTTGGGAGAGGACACTCTTCACGGTGCCCAGCTGGCCCCTTTTTGCTGTGTCCTCACATGCGGCAAGAGGCAAGAGCTCTGTGGGGGCGCCATAATCCATTCATGAGAGCTCTGTCCTCCCAAAGGCCCCACCGCTCTGTACCATCACCATTTGGGCTTCCAACCCAGGAATCTTTAGGGAGGAGTGACACAAACATTCTGACCATAGCACTCTCTAAATAGTATTTCTAGTTGTAATTTTGCCTGATTTCAGATTTGTGTATCTAGTTGTCTATTCAATACTTCCACTTGTAAGTAATAGTAAGTCTTCTAGAGCTTTCCTTGTATCCAAGGCACTCTACCAGGTATTTTCTGTGTTTTTATGCACACAGGTTCCCCAAAATGCTATTAGGTAGATACTATGGTTTTCTCTCTCTCTACATATGAGGAAACTGAAAGAGTAAGGAACTTTCACAAAGCATATGGCAAATGGCAGAGCTTGAATTTTAACCTAGGTATTCTGACTAGGCAGCCCTGATATTCATCATGATGATTTACTAATATTTATCTAAAATGAAACCCTCAAAATTACCTCTCTAAATATTCTCCTACACCAGTTTTCCCCATCTCAGTAAATTTTACCAATATCCCTTCAATAGCTTATGTACAAATGCCACAAATAATTTCAACACTGACATCCATTAAACCAGCAGATCCTGTCATCCATGCACCTTAAAATACATCCAGCACCAGCCACTCCTATTTTCTATCATCAGCACCCTAGTCCAAACCACCACCATCCTGGCCTGGATGACTGGGCGCTCATCCTGAAATGGTTTTCTGAGGCGGCATTTGCCCTCGTGGAGTATGTCCTAAGCAAATGGAGAGTGAAGCCAAAGTCAATCTATGAAGGTTGAACATTGCATCTCCACTACTGATACCCCCAAAACTCCCTATTTCAGTAATGTGCAAAGTCCTTATCACAGCTTATGGTGCCTAAAGGGCCTGACCCCCAATACCTCTCTAACTCATCCCCTTCCATTCTCTTCTCTGCTTATGGTCTTGTCTCTCTGATACCTCAAGAGGTTATGGCTTCTGGACCTTGAACTTTCCTGCCTGAAAATCTGTTAGCATCCTCATTAACTTGCTTCCTTACCTCACCTCCTAGAGGCTCGTTGCACCCTTTCAGAGAGTACTCCCTGAAGGACTATGGCCCCGTCCCTCTCACTCTGACTTAGAAACATTTATCACTCCCACATGTATATTACATTGGTTCGTTTCTCTGTTCATTGCTGGTCACCACATCCCCAATTAGCAGCTCATATAAAAGAGATTTTACATGGTTTTGTGCACTGTTGTATACCCAGCATGTAAAACGATGCCTGCCATATGGGAGATGCTTGACTAATACACGATAAATGAATAGTACAAGAACCACAATCCATCCCTGCCATTGTAGATTCACTAGTTTAAAATTTGAGGTAATTAAAAAGCTTACCATTTGGCTTTGAATTTTACATAGATCTGTTTTTCCAGCCCAGAAAATGAGGTGCATCTTATTCAACACGTTTCAGTTTCCCATTTGCTAGAAACCAGTTTTGAGCCTTTTGGTCACAAAATATAAGGAAAAATAATATGTAAAATAATGAGACATAAACATAAAACTATATAAATCTAGAGACAGACTGAAGTAAAATGTACAGTTTTAACCT
This sequence comes from Smutsia gigantea, assembly GCA_032199065.1. Lineage (NCBI taxonomy): Eukaryota > Metazoa > Chordata > Mammalia > Pholidota > Manidae > Smutsia > Smutsia gigantea. The sequence goes on from JAVSCE010003048.1 coordinate 109,689, forward strand.
GTCTCTGCACAAATTAAATGGTAAAACTAAAGGCAAGGAGTGAATTTGAGTCCTCAAGACTTACAGCAAAATAATTTTTTTTCCATGCAACATTGTATAACTTGACATTTCAAACCTGAACATAAATTAGTAGAAGGACATTGGGGATACTTTCTCATACAGGAATCTTACTTCTGCCAGGTGATCATCCAATATCTGCTAGACATTCTCTGTGAGCAACGGAGCAATCACCACATTAAAGATGAAACCAGTCACACTACTGGAAAGTTAAAATTACCAACAAGCCTTTTCTTGACAACCAAATCTGCCTCCTGGTCATTTTACACTCTTGGTCTTAATTTTGTTACACTAAGTAATTTTTTTTTAATGTTTTAGATATATGAGTATATTTAATTTAAACATTTAATTTTTTTACTCTTTCAAGTAGAACTAAATCCTTTCAATTTTTCTATTATATATGTTAACATACTTTTTACTATCTAAATTGCCATCTCTTGAATCTATGAGAATGTGTTAACACATTAAGTTTTGCAATATTCATTGCAATACATTTTAACAATAAGCATCTAAATTCACTGATATAAACTGGCACGAAGATGACCACACAACTATAAAAATAGCAAACAGCTGTACCAGCATTGAAAATGAATGTAGCATGCATACACCCTCAGAAGCTTGAATAAATTTCCTCTGAATTTAAAATAAGTGATAGCGGATAAAAAGATGTTTTCCCTCCCTTACTTGGTAATTCTGCTTACTGCAAAAGACTACACAATGTCAGGGAAACAGGTCCTTTCAGATCCCCTCATTGTGCAGGAGTGGAGCTGATACAAAGGCAAGATACAGAAAAGCTGGGGAGGTCATTATTCATGACTCTGTTAATCTGAATAAACACCCCTGGAGCAGATACACTAGGAGACCTCACATACACATGACTACAGATGTTTGGCAGGCATAGCAACACTGTAAGACAGAACCTGTATAAGATTAACTGGGACTCATCACTTCATCAGTATGGAAAAGAAACTATGCTGAGCAAATACTCCCTTCTATAGATTAAACATAATCCCTGGGTTCCACTTTCTTATATCAGGCTATTAACTCATTGAACTTGTCATAAACTTCTAGCTGAAGATCTTAAATTACATAGTAATACAGATAAGCATCAGAAAGTGAGGCAATTTAAAAAAATTATCCCTCTGTACTATGGGGGGAATGCTTGAAAAATGATCAGACACTAAAGAGTCAATCTAAGAAACTTTTTAATATTTTGGGAACAATTGTTCAAAAGCTAACTATAATTATTATTTTGTTTTTATAGATAAAATGTATCAGAAGGTCAAAAGACCCATTATTCCCTAGCTATTTAAAACATTTTAAAAGAATAAGTGATAAAATATTCCCAATCATTTAACCCACTTGAAATAACTTAATTCCTAAATCATTCAATGATAGACCTCAAAAAGCAAATTAAAGACTAATCTTGTTTGTACATATGATGAAGAAGCTTAAATCAAATATTAGGAAAATCAAACCTGTCAAGGCATTTAAAAAAATAGATCATGAACAAGATAAGATTTTCCCAGAGGTATAAAGATCATGCACAGTAAGAAATCTATTGATTCATGCCATTAATAGAGCAAAGAATAAACTTAGTCATATGCCTCTAGGTATTGAGGAGGGCATTTAAAAAATTCAGTGTCTAGTCCTGGGGCTGCATCGCAGGTATGGAGCCAGTCACTGCTCACCCCTGGAGAGCATGGCTGAGCTGCCATTGCACTCTGGGTGTGGAACCAGTAGCTACAGAGGCACAGCTTTCCAGAAGACTGTACCTGGGCCTGATGCCTTCCTACCAGCATACACCTCGTTGGTATCCATGCAGGAACCCCTCCAATTGGGCCTCTCTAACTGCATGCTTCTCCAACCATGCCCTGAGAGCCCTGACCCAGGACATCCTCAGCTCACACTCACTAGGTCTCTGGCCAGCCAGCCAGAACTACCAGGTACATGCAGCCTACCAGGGAACCTTCCCTAACAAGGCCTACCTTCAAGACTGGGAGAGGTGGCCCTTTCTACTGATTAATAGAATCAAGCACAGAAAGTCCAACAAAATGAGGAGACAGAGAAATATGGTTGAAACAAAAGAACACAACAAAACTACAGAAAAAGAACTGAATGAAACTTAGTTAAGCAATCAGATAAAGAATTCAAATTAGTGATTATAAAGAGGCTCACCACACTTGAAAGAAGAGAGGAGGAATTCAGTGATATACTCTACAGAGAGATAGAAAAAACAAAATGGAACCAATAAGAGATGAAGAATACAATAAATGAAATGAAAAATACGCCAGAGGGAACAAACAGCAGATTAAAGGATGCAGAAGAACAGATCAACAATATGGAAGACAGAGTAATGGAAAACATTCAAGGTGAACAGCAGAAAGAAGAAAGAATAAAAAGAAAGGAGGATAGGTTAAGGGACCTCTAGGAAAATATAAATGTCCAAACATTTGCATTATAGGAGTCACAGAAGGGGAAGAGAGAGGAAAAGGAGTAGAAAATTTATTTGAAGAGTAATAGCTGAAAACTTCCCTAACCTAAGGGGGGAAACAGACATCCAGGTCCAAGAAACAGAGTGAGCCCCAAATAAGATAAAACCAAGGAGGTCCACACCAAGACACATCATTAAAAAATGTCAAATATCAAAGACAGAGAGAACTTTAAAAGCAGCAACAGAAAAGCAGAAAGTAACCTAGAAGGCAAACCCACAAGGCTATCAGCTAATTTTTCAGCAGAAACTACAGGCCAGAAGGGAGCAGCATGAGACATTCCAAGTGCTGAAAGAGAAAAAACTCCATCCAAGAATACTCTACCCAGCAAGGTTATCATTCAGAACGGAAGGGGAGATAAAGAGCCTCATGGATAAACGTACACTAAAAGAGTTCATCACCACTACACCAGCCTTACAGGAAATGTTAAAGGGTCTTCATTAAGAGGAAAAGACCCTAATTTCACGAAAAATACAAAAGGGAAAATTTCACTGGGAAAGTATACATATAGAGGTAGTAGATCAATAACTAGAAAGCTAGCACAAAGGCCAAAAGACAAAAGTGGTATGATCAATTACACCTAAAAAATAGTTAAGGGAATCACGAGTTAGGTATAAAAGAATGCATCATATACATAAAATGAGAGGAGGGGGAGAAAAAAATGTGTTACTGGAATACACTCGAACTTAAGTGACCATCAACTTATGACAGATTGCTATATATGTAGATGTCATATAAGAACCCCAGAGTAGCTACAAGTTAAAACCCTGAATGGACACACAAAAAACGAAGAGAAAGGAATCCAAACCTGACACTAAAGAAAGTCATAATACAGGAAGGGAGAGCAAGGGAGTAAAAAAGGACCAGAGAAGAACAAAACAACCACAAGACATTTAAAAAATTGGCAATAATTACATGCCTATCAAAATTACTTTTAATGTAAATGAACTAAATGCTCCAATCAAAAGATGTAGGGTGACTGAATGGATTGAAAAAAAAGCCAGACCCATCTATCTGCTGCCTGTAAGAGAATCACTTTAGACCTAGAATATACAAACTGAAATTGAAGGGATGGAAAAAGATATTCCATGGAAATAGGAATGAAAAAAAGAAGGTACCAATAATACTTTTATCAGAAAAAATAGACTTTAAAACAAAGACTGTAACAAGAGACAAAAAAGGTCATAATATAATGATTAAAGGCTCAATCCAGCAAGAATATATAACAATTGAAATATCTGTATGTCCAACAGAGGAGCACCTAACCATAGAAAGCAAATATTAGCAGACATAAAGGGAGATACTGAAGTAATACAACAATAGGAGGGGACTTTAACACCCAGTTACATCAACAAATAGATCATCCAGACAAAATTCAGTGAAAAAACTGTGGACTTGAATGACACATGAGACCAAATTGAATTACAGATGTATAAAGAACATCATATCCAAAAACAGCAGAATACACATTCTTTTCAAGTGCATATGAAACATTCTACAGACAGGATCACATGTTAGGCCAAAAAGCAAGTCTCAACAAATTTAAGAAGAAAGAAGTCGTATCAAGCATCTTTTTTGATCACAACAGTATGAAAATGGAAAGCAAGTACAAGAAAAAAATGCAAATAGCACAATCACATGGAGGCTAAACAGCATGCTGCTAAACAACAAATGGGTCATCAGATGAATCAAAGAAGAAATAAATAGTTGGAGAATAACAAAAGTAGTAATACAACAGTTCAAAATCTTTGGAATGTAGGAAAAGCAGTCCTAAGAGGGAACTTTAAAGTGATACACGCCTACCTCAAGAAGCAAGAAACATCTCAATAAACAAGCAAACCACCACCTAAAGGAACTAGAAAATGAACAAAGCCCAAACTTAGAAGAAAAAAGTAAGTAACAAACATCAGAGTGCAAATAAATCAAATAGAGATTTAAAAAAGACCAATGAAACTAAGAACTGGTTCTTTGAAAAGATAAAATAACCTTTGACTAGATTTATCAAGAAAAAGAGAACAAGAGTTCAAATAAACCAGATTTGAAAGAGAAGTTACAACTGACACACAGAAATACAATGATAAGAAAGTATTATGAAAAATTATATACTAACAAATTGGACAACTTAGAAAAAAAAATGGATAAATTCCTAGAAACAATCTTTCAAACTGAACCAGGAATAGAGAATTTGAACAGACCAATTACTAGTAATGATGATGAATCATTACTAAAACTCCCAATAAACAAAATCCCAGGATGAGACAGGATCACATGTAAATTCTACCAAACATTTAAAGAACTCAAACTGTTCCAAAAAAACAAGAGAAAGGAAAGTTTCCAAATCCATTCTATAAGGCCAGCATCAACCTGCTACCAAAACCAGACAAACACACTAAAAAAAAAAGATTATGCACTAACATCCCTGATGTGTTGGGAAAACTGGACAGCTATATGTAAAAGAATAAAACTGGATCACTGTCTTACAAAAATAAACTCAAAATGGATTAAAGACCTAAATATAAGACCTGAAGCCATAAAACCCCTAGAACAAAACACAGGCAATGAGCCCTTGAACATCAACATCAGAATTTTTTTTTTTCTGGATATGTCTCCCTAGGCGAGGAAACAAAAGTAAAAATAAAAAGATATTTTTCCAAAGAAGACATATCAAGTGCCAAAAGACCCACAGAGGAGATGCTCAATATCACTGCTCATCATGGAAATGCAAATCAAAACCACAGAAATGTCACCTCACACCAGTCACAATGACCATTACCCACAAGACAGGCAATAACATGTTGGCATGGATGTGGAGGAAAGAAACCCTCCTACGGGGCTGGCGGGATTGCAAATTGGTGCAGCCACTATACCAAGCAGTGTGAGGGTTTCTCAAAAAAACTAAAAATAGAAATACCATGTGATCCAGGAATTTCACTTCTGGGAATTGGAATTTACCTAAGGAAAACAAAATCACTAATTTGAATAAATATATGCACTCCTCATTGTAGCATTACTTATAATAGCCAAGATATGGAACCAAGCCAAGTGTCCATCTACAGATGAATGGATAAAGATGTGGTACATACATGCAATGGAATATTATTCAGTCATAAAAAAAAATTATGCCATTTGTGACAACTTGGATGGACCTATAGGGAATTATGCTAAGTGAAATGTCAGAGAAAGATGTGTACTGTATGGTTTCACTTATATGTGGAATCTGACAAATAAAAGAAACAAACAAACAAATTAGATATAGATCATAAACATAGTGAATAGATGGTTGGTTGCCGTGGAATGGAGGGACAGATGAAATAGGTGAAGGGAATAAAGAGACATAAACTTCAAATTATAAAATAATATAGTCACAGGGATGGAAGTATGGTATGGGGAATATAGCTCATAATATTGTCATATCTTTGTGTGGTGACATATAGTAACTGCATTTACCATGGTGAGTATTTAATAATGTATATAATTGATGAATCACTAAGGTGTTAATCTGGAACCAATATGTTGTATATAAATTATATTTCAATTTAAAGTACATACCACCACATTCTCCTCAAATTTAGGGAAAAATATATGGTTACAATTTACTATTTTAGTTTGCATTGTTTCAGTTTGCATAATTTTTACCAAAAGCAATGATGAAATAAAGAATTTTTGGAAGAAATAAAATATTTGTTATTTTCAGATGACAGATCACCTACCCGTTAAAATTATGAAGACTACTTAGATTTCTGGATAAAAATCAATAGCAGTCAGTAATTTACAGTTAGAAAGTATAATTTTTAAAAAGTCCATTAACATTAGCAAAGATCAATGTAATATGAAATATAAACAAATTTTCAGGAACAGTTTTTAAAAAAAATACTAGGTCTTTAATAAGGTTCATTAAAATTTTCTGATGAATAAATGCAGTTATACAAATAGCAATTTTCAAGTCAAATCATTAGTTTGATGTATTCTCAAGGAAACACCTATGATCTCTGGATAGAATTCTATTAAAAATATAGATAGGTAGCCAATATAGAGTTAAAATTAGCTAAGACTAATAAGAGAATATAATTGAAAGAGCAGCTGCCTCCCAAATCATTAACCACATAGAATAGATTATTGAAAGATAATTAAATGTCAAATTTCCAGAATTATTAAATGTGATAAATATAGCATCAATTTGAAAAAAATTATCAAATGAGTAGTTTTGAATAACACAACCATGGACCAAAAAAAACGTTTATGATGAAGAAGAGTCAACACACATTTCAGAAGTGTCAACTAAGAAAAAAATAACAAAATATTTAGAAAAAAAATATTTGGGAATATTAATATAATTTAGAATGGTAAATGATGTTCATTTAGGTATTAATGAAAACAAAGGCAAAATGTAAAAACTAAAAATTAATAGAATTTTCTAACAAATATTATATCTGCATAAGAAAACAATTAAAACAAAATTAAAGAAAAAATTAAAAATATTTTCAGGCTATTTGACCATGAAATGTTCTGTAATAGATGTGTTGAAAATTAGTTTAATCAATAAATTGTTACTTAAAAAAATGACCAAGGGACATGAAGCATTCACCAAAATGGAAAATGCAGAGTATAATTAACATATAAAATATATAAATTCAGTAGCAAAGGAATGCAAAAACGATCTAAGTTGGCTAAAGTTTTAAGAAAACGATTAGAAATAAAAAGCAACAAAGTAGCCAGTGAAGATGACAACAACTGGAAATTGATACTTGCATGTATGCTGGTGTGGTTGTATATATATAATGCGTCTGTAAGATAAAATGGTTAAATTTGCAACAACCTTAGTAATATACAATTAGGTTTTTGTGAGTCAAGAAAATAATTCAAGATTGATATAAAGATACATTTTTGTAGTATGATTTATAGTAGTAAAATTCTAAGTCCTACCACTTGATTTGTTGGGAGGAAAGTTACCTCAGGTTTGGTTATTACAGCCTTTACACAAGGCAAGAATTACTATCAAGAGGCAATCTCTCCTGATGTTATGTTCCTTTCCCAGAACTCCCATGTGGACGTGTCTCTAGAGTGGGAGATAGGAACTTTGAAGAATGTAATCTTTAGCTTTCTAGCTTTTAGAATGTAGTAAGACATGTTAAGGGGGTAAAATGAACTGGGCAGCATACACTGGCTCCCTTACCAAACTCTGAGAAGAATCAAAGTGTTCTTAGTCACCCCTGGAAGACAAAATGTGATACGGAAGGGGAAAACTAAGGGTGGCCCTAACATTTCTCCAGAGAAACATTAAACAACAAGAAATATTTTAAAACACACATAACATCCTGAGAGAAAAATGAAGCCCGTGGAGATTACATTCAGAAGAAAAAAGGTGATCAATACAGGCAAAAGCTGACAGCTTTAAGTGGGTAAACTTCAAGAGCACGTTCAGTGAGCCACAGAGCTGTGACTCGGAGCAGCTCAGGCACAGCAGACCGCACTGAAGGGACTGGTGACAGTGGGCGCGATGAAGTACAAAACTAAAACGAGCATGTGTGCGCTTTGTGGATTAGCACAGGGAATGGTTTTACCTCTAATGATTACTATCTGAGATTTGTGGGGTTTTCTAGTGTTCTCCCTCCTTGGTATTATTGTTTACTTACAATAATCATGTTTCTTTTGAATAAATATAATGAAGTGATTATTCCAAGATTAAAAAAGAAATAGAGTTATTTCTCAAGAATTATTCCTGGGAAAATCATGTTGGTATTGAATAATTATGGACTCCCTATTAAAATAAAAAATCTCATGTCATTTAAAAATTTGATCCAACTAATAATTTGTCTAAACAGATACTTATCCATGAAATTAAATTTTACATTTTTCTTAACATTTTGAAAATCTTGTCAATTTGAGACTATAGGCTTCTTCTCACCATTCTTAAAGGCTTATATTACTCTTCTGGATTTATGCTTGCTTAGTATGCCACTGGGAAAAAAGTTCCTATATGCCTACGAAAAGATTAATTGCTCCATAGGGATGATAACAAGTAACCATGAGAAACTGTGAAAACCCTGTTCAGTTGATCATCGACAGCCTAGCTCGGTGAAAACCTCTTTGCAAGCCAAACAATTGGTGTTAGGATTTTGCTTCTGAAGTCAGCAAGAGGAAGAGACTGATTCCATGAACACACCTCTGAGTGTCAGTAATCAACATCTAATCTGAGTAACCACACTCCTGCAGATAATGTCAACACACTTTCCTTTCTGAAAGACCAGCAGCCCCTGTCTCCAAAAGCCTCAATACTCATTTCTCAGACTGTCAGTCCACCCTGTTCGAGAAGACTTTGCCTGACTTTACTAAAATAAGAAATAAATTCACAATCATCTTTTCACTTCAGATATTGAATGGTACTGTCATGAGCATTTCTGGACATTTGTTTTAAGGACACTAGGTTGACAGAAATCAGGAGGTTCTCAGATGTTTGGGATTCCTTATGCCCAAACATCATTTTTTGGTGAGATAAACTCAACATGATCTGAGCTCTGAATAGTTTCATTGAGCAGTGTTGCTAAATTTATATGAACAAAAGAAATCTTGGAATTTGTGACCAAACAGGTTTTTGCATAAGGTCATTAAAACTAGATTTTTATAGCAAATTTTCAAGCCTGGATCTATATAAAAGTAATTTTTATTTGAAGGTACATCATTTTATCAATTAACTTAGGTTTTCATGCAAACTCAGTAGAGCTCAGATTTACAGCTGGACCATTTGAAGGTGTACTATGGTATTACCATGTCTGCTCTGATGCTGCTTGTAGGGCTTTTGTGTGTGTTTGTCACTATGTACACAGTTTTGTACATAGAGGGCTTTTGTTTTGTCCTTTGCTTATTTCTGCTGAATGTATATAAAGGAGAATCCTATAGACAGTGGATGCAGACAGTGTCCCAGTAAATCTCCAATAGGACCCCTGAGTGTTAATGGTTGGAAACCATTAGGTCAGTAACAAGTCATGAAAGCGCATTAGCCAAATTATCCTAGGTCCCTTACAAAACCCTCAAGGAAGGCAACCTCTGTCCAGCTATCTGTGAAAGACATACATCTGTCAGGGTGTTGATCACATGACCCCTTCCTAACTTCTGCTTCTTGGAGGAACCAAAGACAACACTCATAAGCATACACACTGACCAAATGTAGTGATTCTGCTTTATATTTATCATGGGCTTGTCTGTGAAAATCTTAATGCCCTTCTTAAAATCTTATTTCTACTTGAAGTCTTATTACAATCCTAAATCTTGCACTTTCTTTGATAAATAGCCAAAAACAAATTCAACACAGACTACAAATGATCCTTATGGGATGCAAAAATAAATGAACTAAGAGACTTAGAGGTATTCTCTAAGAATTAGAAGATAAAACACAAACATTCAAAAGTCAGAGTACTAATTGCACTATTGAAGCCTCAAAGCTTTAACTACAAGAAAGTCTCTCTTAAAGATTTGTAACTTGAAATTGACCCTCCTTCCATCTCTTACACCTTCTACTCAGATTCATCCGGTGTTCTAAATGAGCTATCCTTTCTTTAGGCTCTCTTCAGGAGAAGAAATACCACATTGTACAACTGCTAAACCAGAAGATATTGTGAGATTGCTGGGCCAGTCCGCAGCCAAGACGTAATACTGTTCATGTTATTGTAATTTAACAGAGAGAATACTAAATAACATGTAAGAAAGACCATATAAACATTCAAGGGCTATGAAAGAAGCCAAAAATTCAACACATTTTATAGACTAGTGTTCTTTTTAATTTTGTCTTCTTAAAATCAAATATGTTTTAGTATTTCTCTATAACCCTTCCATTTGGTAAAACTATTCCTATTTTCATATTTGATTTAAATTCTAAAAAACTTGTGTAGACTACCAAAACCAAAACAAACAAAAATGCCTGACATGTAAGAAGTTTTCACTCAAGAGGCTTACATTTCAAGTTGCAACATCTTGGTTGTCAGCAGACCCACCTATTTCCTCTGAAGAAAAGTCAAGTTTTACATTTCACAGTCCCATTTCTATACTTTAAAAACCTAAATTGTTTTCACTACTGCAAAGTAGCAGCATACAGGAAGAAAGGAAAGATGATTTAATGAAAAAATTTCAAAGTTCAGGGATAGTTTTAAGGTGTCTAATAAATGTTTATATCAGCATTCGTTGATATACAACCTTTCCTACATCCCCTGTTATTAGCATTAACTATGTACAGACATCAGTGTGCCCTGAAACACCAGCATGTAACGTCCCAGTAGAGGCATGTGCAAAAATAACTCCAGGTCTGATGTCAACAGGATGCACACTGTCCCTGGACAATTGCCTCCCTAACTTTCCCCTGTGCTGCCTTGTGTCATATGGTCCTTAAGTACCCACCGCAGGGTTCCAGCAAAAAATCAAGAGAAAGGAAAGGTTATCTCACTATGTTCTATCCATCACTGACCCATAAAGATGCCTCTTTCTCCTTTTCTTAAGTTGAAGTTCCCTTCCCTCGAGAAGGATAAGAGCTAACATCAAGAATTTGCATCAAGGTAACTTTTACAGAGGAAAAAATTGTAACAAAAAATGAAGCGATTGACTAAAAATCAGTATCATTGTCCACATATTTTCATATCTTTTTCATGCTTGACTTTTGGGCATAAAAAGCAAGATTATAGTTTTAAAAAATAAGAAAATTTGGCCTGATTTTCCTTATGAAGAGGGAAACTGCAAAGATGTGTATAACAGTTTACCAATTAATTTTTAGGTAAGGTGAAAGAAAAGATATAGCACAAAATGAGAGCATGTAATTTTCACCTAAATTTTGAAAGAGTTTGACATTCTGAAAAAACATATTTCAGTGGAAGCATTTATTGAATTATAATCATGTTCTCTCTCAAACAATAGAAAAAAACCCCAGCAAAAATCCCATGTCAGGGCCTACATCACTGCATACTATAGAAAATCATTAGTTAATATTTAAGGGATAAAAAATAAAACCTAAAATTATATCCTCTATGTAGACTCTATGACCTATTCTTTTTAAATCCCTTTATCATCTGGTACATATACACAATGAAATACTATTCAGCAACAGAAAAGAAACATATCCTACCATTTGCAACAACATGGATGGAGCTGGGGATATTATGCTCAGTGAAAAGCCAGGCGGAGAAAGACAAGTGCTAAATGATTTCCCTCATTTGTGGAGTATGACAACGAAGCAAAACCGAAGGAACAAAACAGCAGCAGACTCACAGACTCCAAGAAGGAACTAGCAGTTACCAAAGGGCAGTGGTGGGGGAGGGCGTGTGGGGAGGGTGGGAGAAGGGGATTGAGGGGGATTATGATTGGCACACATGGTATGGTGGATCACGGGGAAAACTAGCACAGAGAAGGCAAATAGTGACTCTGTGGCATCTTACTACACAGATGGATAGTGACTGCAATGGGGTAGGGGGAGTACTCGATAATATGGGTGAATGTAGTAACCACATTGTTTTTTCAGGTGAAACCTTCATAAGAGTGTATATCAATAATACCTTAATAAAAAAATAAAATAAATATGCGATTCCTTAAAAAAAATCCCTTTATTATCAGTATTTTCCTTTCGTTTCCCTTATTATTTGTGAGGAAAACCTCCCTACAAACAGCTCTCCACCTTTGTCATGAGCGAGCACATGCTCTTCTTCATGACTTTCAATTTCTGGAGGGGAAATGTATTAAAGGCAGCTGAGCCTGAGGTTTTGCTGGATAGTTTCTCACAGAATCTGAGGATTTGTCCATTTGAAAGAGGCCTCTATCAAGCCATCTAGATGATCTCTCTTCACATAGCTATTTTTTCATATCTCTTAATCATTTCTAAAACAGGAATGAATTATAATTCTGCAACTTTCTTTTGTCACTGACTTCCTCTGATTGTTCATACATATACTTTTTGTTACTATGTTTTCACTTAAGGGTAACATGCTTTTGTTCTATGTTATTCACCAAGGTAAAAAGAGTCAATTTCATCAGACATCTATAAATTAGTTGAATTCTGTTATTATTTAATAGTACTTGTTATCATAAGTTTTACATTTTTTACCTACATTTTTAAATTAGATATCATATTCATAACTTACAACCTTATGACCATTGTATGAAAAGAAAAATGTTAGTATGAATGTGATAAGCAACTACAATATTTTAATATATTTAATAGACTATGACTGTCATCTAATTAACAATTTATTAAAACACCCACAAATGGAATATTTATTACAGTAGAAGTATTACAAGATAAGTCAAGAGATTTCAAACTAACTTCCTGGTCCACAGATGTTGCTGTAAGCATTGGAGAATTATCCTTTGGAAATAATATCCAGACATTTATCTAGAAGAAATGGTGCCGTTTTTTTAAATAAGTAGGCTTAGAGAGTGGGTGTGTGTGTAGATTAGAGAGGAAATGATAGAGTAAGAAAGAGGAATGGAAGGAGAGATGGGGAACAGTAGTGTGACGGAGAGAGGATGGAAGATGAGTGGTTGATAACACCACAAAGAAAACTGTTAATGGAGAAGAACGAGGAAGGCAAGGAATAAAATAATACTAAGGAAAATATAGTATCTCAATAGCCTATACAAACAGCTTGTTCAGTCTCATTCAAAACTTGTTGAAACATAAGAAAAGCCAAAGTGAAATAGCAAGACATACAAACACGAATAGCTAAAACTAAGTGGACTGATAATGCCAAGGTGTGTTGAGGATGTACAGCAATCATAGTTTAAGTTGATACCATCTCATTAGAAATCTGGGTGCCATTGTCCGCGAAGGTTATCTAAGCACAAAGCAGGATTCAGCGATTTCCAAGTAAGAGAAATACGCATGTATGTGTATCAAAAGACATGTACAAAATGTTCTCAGGAGCGTTGTTTAAAAAGGGCAGAGCTCGAAAACATCTAAGTGTCCTTGAATATTAAAAGGCGAAAATAAAATCATGGTATTGTTATAGCAATGCTATGAGGCATGTGATAAATATGAAAAAAACAAAACCCGCAGCTACACACAACAGCAGGAGGGAACCCACCAACACTGTGTTAAGTGAAAAACACTGGGTACAAAACTACTTAAAAAAAACTGTATAATTTTATATGTAAGACAAAACTAACCTACGTTGTAGAAGTCAGGACAGATAAAACCTTTGGAGGGGAGTGGTTAATGTTTGGAAACAGGGATAGGAGTATTTGAGGTTTGTTAATATTCTATTTCTTCTATGCCCACACACATACACATACCTGTGAGTGTATATGATGAGGATATATGCATAATTATGAAATCTAAATGCACAGAAATTAAAGGACAATGAGATGAGGGAAGTCAGAAAAAGCAAAGTTTTGCTGATTAAAAAGTTGAACATATTAGAAATACAGTTTTATAAAAATGAATCTTTTTCACACACACACAAATAGATGGACACCAGGTAGATTTTTTTTTTAAGTTACTGCTCTATCTTTCAGATGGAACTGTTTCTGGCTTTGTGAAATCTTTCTGGTTTTCTGATAATATGAAATACAAATTTAAAAAATACCACATTATATTGCTACAGTAGAGAACAAGAAGGGCTTCAAGATAGTTCAGGTGATATATGAAGAAATATGAAGTTTAAGATGGAGATAAGTTTAAGGGATGGAATGATTAATTTTTTTTTTAGTGAACTGTATTTAACATAATACAGTAGTTTCAGGTATTCAACATTGTGTTCCAGAATTTATGTACATTACAAAATGCTCACCATGGTAAGTGCAGTTACCATCTCCGACCACACCAAGCTACTACGATATCACTGACTGCACTCCCAGGCTGTACCTTTCAACCTTGGGACTTACTTTAAAACTGGCAGTTTATACCTCTTAATCGCCTTCACCTATTTCATCTGTACCCCCACCCCTGAACGGTTAGAAAGGAGGAGATGAAGTTACACAAAACAAGAAGTCAGACTGTGTCTTGGGCATCAAAATAAGTGAAGATGAGTTCTCAGTAAATAAACAGGACTGGAAGGGGGATGGTGTCCCAAGATAGTCACTGAGGAGAAAACTACTGCAGGACGAGCTGCTCAAAGAAGCAAGCTGATGAGGAGTGTGTTCCTGTAACAGTTTGCATTCTTCTGTCCTACGCACCCCCTCTGTGTGTGACACGGGAAACGTGTTTAAGGATCAAGCGATCTTGTGCCTAGAAGAACTAAGAAATACATTGCTTTTATGATGACTGCTTCCCCTTTTTGTGACCTTTTTCCTCTTTAAAATTCAATCTTATTCAATCATTGAAATAAGACTTTTTTTTTAAATCACAGTGAGGGGTTCTCACTTAATATGTTAACACTGACTTGAGAGTTTGAATTTCTAAATATGAGAGCAATTATGGCAAGCTTGAGTTATTAAGATAAGTAAGTCATGTTCCCCTATCCTTGAAAAGCTACTGTGTTTGGAAAACCAAGAGATGATCTAAAAGTGTCTAAAGTAAGAAAGTACGATGTACTAAGGAAGGGATTCTAAGACCAGAAAAAAAGAAGATTTTTGGTCAGGAGCATAATCTCAAATCACAACACATCCTCCGGCAAAAAAAAATGCATCCCTGGTAAACTGGTGTGTGCAGTTCAGAGACCCTCAGACACAGTGCTCAAACCTTAGAAGGAGTCCACAGCCTGGGCCCATTGTGGAGTAGTATTCTGGGGAGGGGTGGGTTTTCTTGGTTTGATAACAGGGATATTTAAAGTTCTTCTTGCTTAGCAGTCTGCACTGGCATGCTCCTTGGGAGTGTCGTTTTAAAATTTCCTCTCCTGGATCCTTTCCCTTCTTGGAATATAGTTCAAGAAACTGTCTGTAGCTACTTCCCACTTGGTAAGAGGCCTCCATCCATTCATGCATTCATTCATGTACGAAGTGATGCATTTATTTATTTTTTTAGATTGGTGCTGCTTTTTAAATCGAGGTGCATACAGTGAAGTGCACAAACCTTAGTGTTCCGCGTGCTGAATTCTGACATGTGCACACACTCGTGTGACCACCAGCCAGATCAATATGCCATTCTCACTGATTCTCTCCCTCTTCACCTATTTCAACCCATTCCCCAGTCCCCTCTCCTTTAGTAACTACCAGTCTGTTCTGTGTGTTTTGAATCTATTTCTGTTTTGTTTGTTTCTACATTCCACATTTACATGAAATCCTATGTTCAACAGACCCATGAAAAGATGCTCAACATCACAGGTCATCAGGGAAATGCAACTCAAAACCACAATGAGTCACCACTTCACAGCAGTCACCACAGTATCGACAATACAAGAAATCACCAGTGTCGGTGAGGACGCGCAGGAAAGGGAGCCTCGCACGCTGCTGGTGGGACTGCACACTGATGCAGGCCTATGGAAGACAGTACGAAGGTTTCTCAAAAACCTAAAAATAGAAATACCACACAGCCCAGTAATTCCACTTCTGTGAATCTACCCACAGAAAACAGAATCGCTAACTTGAAAAGGTACATGCACCCCTATGTCTATTGCAGCATCATTTACAGTAGCCAAGATACGGAAGCAGCCAAAGTGCCCATGAGTAGAAGATGGATAAAGAAGATGTGGTATATATTGTTAAAAAGAAAGACAAAGGCCCAACATCGTGTCCCTCCTGTGGGGCTTTATACCTAACTTAACTGCAGTTTCAACCTCCCTGGAAATGCAGTCAGGGAGGAATTTTCCCATCAGCATCAGTAAGATAACATCACATGTGTCCTCTCCATCCCCCAGAGGACCTCACCTAGTAAGACCCTTTGTCCCAGATGAAGGAGAACTCACCCAAAGTAATCCTTCGATTCTTTTTGACTTCTTGTCCTGTCTTTAAAAACCTCTCACTTTTTATGCCCTTCAGAGCATCTACCTGATTGCTAGAGGATGATGCCCAGCTCAAGGATCAGTGAAGTCCGTTAGATCTTCAAGTTTACTTGAATTTATATATACACACACATTACATATGTCGTACTTTCTATATATATTACTCAGCCACAAAAGAGAATGAAATCTTGCCATTTGCAATGACATGGATGGACCTAGAGGGTATTATGCTCAGTGAAATAAGTCAGACGCAGAAAAACAAAGAGGCTTCCATTTGGGAATTCTCATCCAGGACATGTGTATCGGTCTCCTTAGGAAGAGGAGCCTTTGGGGCTAACGCACACCCGAGCCCAGTTCCCCAGGGGTGCCCTCAGGCTTGCTGATTCTGTCCCATCTGCCTTCCCCTACGCATTTCCAAGAGACTGTCCACACCACTGCAGACAAGGGGCCAAGCGTGCTCTGCTGCTTGAAAATATGCCCTGGTAACTGCAGTGAATTTAAAGCTTCTTTACACACGTCTCTAGATCAACTCAACTGATTAAAAATTAAATGTGCTCATATTCCAAAAAATTAGTCTTCTATTTTGGTTATAGGAGTCTAATGGGGCTCAAAGTGATAAAAATGAAGAGAAACATAGTTCCATCAATTGCAAAGTACTGATTTTACTCAAGAAAACAGCCAGGTATGTGGGTTTGGTTAATTATCAGGGATTGAATTAAGTTCAACAGTTATTTTATGTATATTTTGGTTTAATTAAATGCGAATCAAGATTAAACCATACCCTCAAAATACTCTTATAACCATAGCAAAGACAAACATTACTTAAGAGAAACACTTAGCTTTGATGGATAGCATATAAATGTTTTCCTAAAATACCATATGCTAATGAAACTGTTTTCTACTTCACTATTTTACATCAGTGATGTATTCAGACAGTATTGAAAAATCACATCCATACTGCTTACAGTAGCTCATTTGTTTTCCCCTAAGCTCAAGTTTACAGAAGATAGAGCGAGATTAGCCAAGTATATAAAGTGAAAGACATCTGAATGTATCTCCAAATTATTATATTGCCTTTGTTAATGCTACTGAATGAAGAGTTTTAAATTTGAGTATCATCACCGTATCTATGTATAGTGGCATTCAGTCAAAACCTGATATTCACACAAAGCAGAAACAGAAAATGTCTTACCTGTTACTAAGGGAGCAAATACCAACTTTCTCCCGGTTTTACAGCCTGCAGTTAGCACTGCATCACTACTGAGGAAACTAAAGAGAAAAGCCTGTTCAAGGATCAGAGGATTTAAAATGTATTTAGAAGAAACGGAAAACCACAGCTTTCTAGATTTTGCCTTTCAACTCAACATGAACTACCAAGAAATAATTTAATTGCATTGCTGTCTTCCCAGAACATTCAAAACCCACCTGTACATTTCTACCACATATCTAGCATCCTTGCTTCACTGCCTTTCCAAGAATGAGGTCTATGATAGTGAAATGATACCACAGGGTTATAATATATATATATATATATTCATTCCCTCATTGTTATCTAATTGGCAGAAATCCTGTCTATGAGAATTTGACAATGACAGGATGTATCACCGTTAGAGAATCCAATAATAGTCCAGTAGACTTCTAGAAAGATGGTAAGAGAGTGTTAATTAAAGAAGAATTGAAAGATAAATTGTTGGGACAACTGGGAATTACTCTCAAGGAAAGGAACAAAACTAAATGTTAATGAAAAAAGCTATAGGAGAAATTTATAAGAGAATTTAATAATTTTTGTTTTCATTTTTAGAAAATCATGTGGTCAAAGCTTATAAGTATTATACTCTGGAAAAATGACTCAATAATTAAATTCTGGACGCTATCATAATCTATGGAAAAGTGACTGGGTTCAAAAGTGAGTGAGGGGAGAGATCAGCATTTCACTCAGGGAGTAAGAAGCAGTCGCACCAGGCAACCCCGGAAAAAGTGGCCCCATCTGCGTGGATGGTGCGCCGGGTGAGTGGGCCGTGGGCACCTGGTGCGGTTGTGCCTGGTGGCCCTGAGGCATGTACCAAAAGATCAGTAGGAGAAATGAGAATAAAGGTAAAGATGATGTCCACCTGAGGAAGGAGCATAGGCTTTGGAACTAGACATGCCTTTGAATATTGGCTACAGTACTTAGGGACTATATAAAACTAAATAAGTTAATTAACAGTCCAAGAATTTTAACCTTTAAAGTATGTCTATAATAAAACTTCCCCAAAAGTATGGGTCAGACTAATCATGTACACGGCCCTCATCCTTGTCCAATGACTGGTGGGTGTTGGAGGAGGTCTCGGAGAGGGTATGACCTCTGGCTGACTCACAAGCTGGACCCAGGCGAGAGGAGGCTCCTTCCCCACCCTGTCCCTGGAATGTACATTCTGCCCAGCCTTCCTGTCATGAGAGCCATTTTCAAAGATGCAGCCTTGAGAGAGCACAGTGTTGTTGGGACGTCTGGACAGTATACAGGAGCTGAAGACAGTTAAGGCCTCTGCATAAACTTTTCATATCCTGGTGGGGGGCGGGGTGCTGCAGACATCACTTGTCTTGGGAGCTGCTCATAGGTAAGTTCCCTTGCTTATTAAACCCGCCACCTGCCCATCTGGAGTGGTCTGCCTGTCTCTTCACTCTTTGTCCTTTGTGTGTGGGAGCCAATTGGCAAATCAGTGATAAGGAAGGTACATGTCTGCTCTAAGCAGCAGAAACTAGACATGCACATGCACAGCAGAAGGCGGAGGGCGGACTG
Organism: Smutsia gigantea; assembly: GCA_032199065.1. Taxonomy (NCBI): domain Eukaryota; kingdom Metazoa; phylum Chordata; class Mammalia; order Pholidota; family Manidae; genus Smutsia; species Smutsia gigantea. The sequence continues at coordinate 128,867 of JAVSCE010003048.1, forward strand.
TGCCGGCCAAGCACAGAGTGACTGAGGTTGTGCTGGGAAATCCTGCTGCAGGGCTCGGGCATGACTGGCATGCAGTTCTATAAATGCACATCTTTTTCATATCATTTATATGTAGGAAGTAAAAGAATTTATATAATTTTAATAAGTAAGTGCTTTTAGCTTACAAATTTGATTTCTCATCTTTGTATATTAAAACACAAAAACTGATTTCAAAGGAAAAATGAGGCTGTGTATTTGGGGATCGTATAAAATTAGCTGTGCACATCTGAAGTAGAGGTCCTCAAGTCAGCCTAAAAGAGCTCAGGGCAATATTCACTTTGACATTGCAATGTTTCAAGAAAGGAATCCCTGGGTTATAGATTTTTAGATATTTCAGTTTCATTTATAGTCAGTATCAGTGACTCCTAACATTTTAGCTAACTTTTTGTCTGCTCTCTAAATCTTCCTATCAGTTAAGAAATGTTTTCCAAATCAATTAAGTGTATTAATGCAATTCTTTTTTAACACTTGAGGTTTTTTTTTTTAAAGCATCTTTTATTTCAGGTCAATGCATCTGAACTTAACCTTCTAGTAAATTTGGATTTTTTATTGGATTACTTTTGATGAAGGGTACAATTGTAATTAGTAACAGCTGTGAATCTCTATTTTGTAAAAGTATAGAGGATAAGTTATCAAATTAATCACATTTTTTGGACAAATCTCAAGTTTTCAAAAGAGAGATTTGAATAGAATTTTGGCAACATTGGAAAATACTAAGAAAAAATAGGTACAAATATTTTAGCTAGCCTTGTTCAAAATGCAAAATATGAATTATCTTTCCTCCCAACCCCAAATTAATTATGCCGTTCACCTCTTTACCTCCTACAGAGAATCCTCATTTTCTGGAACTATTCAAAACATTTATTTTATCACCTCTGTATGTGTTCAGCTGCATACTCAATGTTGCAAGGGAAACTCTAACTAGATCACCCATTTGTCTGCAGAGAGATGGGATTTCAGATGAGCCCTGGAAAATCATCTTACCATGAGGTATAAGCAATTTTGAAAATGGAAAGTAGAGCATATTTACTACACCTGGTGAGTCTCTAATTACAATGGTCTATATTCATAATTTACACCCATTTGTCATTCTAATTAATTACTCCAGGCTCAGTTCAACCCCATTGCTGCATTCTGAACTTCCTATTGACTTGAAAACATGTAATAGTTGCTATCGAGTAATACACATCTTGGAATTAGTGGTTATTAAACAATCAAGAACTATTATATATATATAGTTCATCTCCGTGTGGAGTTCCGATTCCTGCCACTTACAACCATTTTACCTTTCTTTTTTCTCCATGAATACAAAGAAGCTATTTTGAGCATTTTAGAAAGCCATTTAAAAAGTATGCCTTCAGTCTTATACGTCTCTTGCTTAACATCATTATTAGTATGCACAGGGGTTATTTTTATAGTATATATTTTGTTACCAATTGCTTTAGAATATTAAAGGCTTATTTGGTAGGTAACATGTTTGCTATTGGACAAATGCATTCACAGGAATATCTTTCATTCTTGAACTTCGTTTTTTTCCAATTCTGTCATAGTACAATCTTGTTCATTAATGTGTTCAGTGATTTTTAAATAGAGATTTAACCAATGCCATGAAAAAAGTCATTCACAATCAGATGATGGAATTCTTTAGGTTTTGAGTAATATGAAGTTCTGGAGAAAAAAACTAAATTTTTGGCCTGAGTTAACTAAATCAACATCTACACTAAAATCAAATTAATTTAAATTGGTTACATATATATATGTGTGTCTCCTTCATGCATGACATACTGATATTAGCCAAGTAGATAAAGCATGTATATTGTCACGAATGAGATTTCTAACAACAACTTTATTGTTTAGTTAGACTAAGACAGGGGCTGTTTTATGTACTTTCTATGGAGAAACTGAATTAATCATTACAACATACTTGTCAGTAAACCCCATTTTTACCTCCATTTTATAGAAAACTGAAGCAGAGAGGTTATGTAATTTCTGAAGATCACACAGTAACTGTCACAGATAAGATTTGACCTCAGGCTATACATCCAGAGCTTGCACTCCTAGCCATCGTTCCCCACTGTTACCAGGTTTTAACTTTTTGTATTGTATTATGAAATATTTAATGATTGGTACTACTTGTAGCCATCTCTTATATCTCCCACAGATCATTAAAAAAACACCTCAACACCCAAAGTTGAAAGTACACCTCAACACCCAAAAAAGAAATAACCTCATTAAAAATGGTTGGAGGACCTGAACAGACACTTCTCCAAAGCTGAAATACAGCTGGCCAATAGGCACATGAAAAGATTCTCCACATAGCTAAATATCAGGGAAATGCAAATTAAAACTGCAATGAGATATTACCTCACACCAGTTAGGATGGCCAACATCCAAAAGACAAGAAACAACAAATGCTGGTGAGGAGGTGGAGCAAGGGGAACCCTCCTCCAATGTTGGTGAGAATGTAAATTGGTGCAACCACTGTGGAAAGCAGTATGGCAATTCCTCAAAAAACTGAAAATAGAAATACCATGTGACTCAGTAATTTCACTTCAAGGAATTTACCTGAAGAAAACAAAATCCCTGATTTGAAAAGATATATATACCCCTGTGTTTATCACCATACAATTTGCAATAGCCAAGATATGGAAGCAACCTAAGTGTCCATCAATAGGTGAATGGATAAAGAAGATGCAGTACATATACAGAATGGAATATTATTCAGACATAAGAAGAAAATAAATCCTGCCAACATGGATGGAGATAGAGGGTATTATGCTTAGTGAAATAAGCCAGGTGGAGAAAGACAAATACCATATGATTTCACTTATTTGTGGAATATAAAAACAACGCAACAGAGAAGGAACAGAACAGCAGTAGATTCATTGACACTGAAGTGAGTGGTGGTCACCATGGGAGGGGGTGTGAGGCAGGTGCAGGGAGAGGGGGATAAAGCGGCACAATAATTCACAATCACAAAAGTTGATTACAGGGACTGTTGAACTGCTGTGATGTAATTTGAAACCAACATAAGACTGTATATTAATGATACTTTAATTTAAAAAAGTACTGAATATGTTTATTTTCCACTACATTTCTTATCAGAACCCAGCACAATCAAACTCAGCACAAAAACTGACTCAATATATGAACTTAGTCTCTAATTAATTCCATGGCTGGGTTTGTTTCTAATGTTTTGCTTTTAACAGCTTTATTGGATATAAGTTATATCCAATAATCGTCATGAACAATTTGATGAATTTTAGTATGTTAAATATATTCATGTAATAATGCCCACAATCAGGATACAAAATTTAACCAATATCTCAAAAAGTTCCCCTGAGCCCCCTTTAGAGTCAACCCTCCTTCCCTGAACTCTTGCATTGAACTACTTTCACTCAGTATTGTTTGTTTTTTTCTGGATCATATAAGTAAAATCCTACATCACGGACTCCTTTGGACTGGATTCTTCCACGCAGCATGGCGTCTTGCAGTTGGTCCTGGCAGTTGGGTCTGTCAGCTGTCGGCTCCTTTTCACTACACCACACATCCCACAGCACAGATAACACCAGAACTCGGTGAGCATTAGTTCCCGGACACCTGGACCGTCTGCACTTCTGATCTTTGTCTATTTTTAGCAGTGCTACTACCAACATTCTTGTAGAGGTCGCTGTGTGTCTATGTATATTTATTGCTCTTGGGTGAATCTCTACAGTTGGAATCTTTGGGTCATACCTAATTTAGATTTAACTATCTTTGATGCTAACCTCTTTTCTAAAACAACTCTACAATTTTGCATTCCCACCACCAATGTATTACAGCTCCATTTGCTCCACATTTTCACCAACACATCTTTTTAGTTTTAGCCAAAGTGGGTGTTTATAGCTATGTCATTGGGTATTAATTTCAATTACTCTGATGACTAGTGGTTTTGAGTATCTTTTTACATGCATGATGGCCATTTATATGTATTTTTATTTGAAAAATAATTGTTAAAAATGTTTACCCATTTTTGGGTTGTTTATCTTATTACTGTGTTGAAAAAGTCTTCCAGATATTTCAAATGGAGATCCTTTAAAGGTTTTTGGAATTCACCAGAGTAGTCATCTCTTTCCTAAGTTATTTTTTGTGGGAAGAATATTATGAATTTGATTCCTTTCACTGATATAGGGTTTAAAAATATATATATTATTTACTTCTTCTTGGGTAGGTTATAGAAATTTAGATCCTTTAAGGATAATGTTGGTGTTGACATAATGTTGTTTACCATAGTCTGAACATGACGAAGGAAACCAAATTCAATTTTCCAACTTTACAGCCAGATTAAAATAGGTGCAAATGTGCTAAAGGAGTACCAGTCCAGAATGTTCCAGCTAGCTTCTTGTAAAGAAGTATTAACGTCATCAGGGTTGAGAGGACTCTGCAATAGCAGTAAAGAGGAAGGGATAAAAATGAGATATTTGTCAAATTAAACAAACATCCAGAGGCTAAAATATTTTAAATGGTGGATTGAAAGGTATTATAGCTGTTGAATCCAAATATTCTCTGGGAATTAAGATTTCTTTTCTACAAACTTTAACAAGTATTATGCACACCAGTTATCCACTAAGGACACATGAGATCCTGAGGAAATAGGTTTTGTATGGTGTGTTTCTTTTCCTTAGCAAAGAAATAAATATGTAAAGAGTAAATGTTCAAGTTAACAGATGAAGTTCCTTGGAGACATAGTGGAATTCTAAATTATTTGCTCTGAAACACACACACAAATACTCAAGGAAACTCTGAACTTATTTTTTTAAGAATTTGAACAAATATGTAACCAAACTATCTCTGATTTGATTTTCCCTTTCTTTTCCTTAATGACCTAAATTCCTTTCTGAAGCTGTCTAGAGGCACCATCAGAGGCCAAGGCACTGTGGCTGCCAGCTCTCTGGTTTCCCCGGGGCTCCCAGCAATGGTGTGCATGGCTGCGCAAGGCCCTCCCCCTGAGGGTGGAAAGGCAGGACTTGTTCTAATAAAACCTGGCAAAGGGGATACTGGAAGTGAAAGAGGGAATGCGACTAGAGATCCTGCGGACACCACAGTGATAACAAAGGACTATTTGGTAATGTAACCCTCCCTCTAAAATATTCACCAGTATCTGAAATTAATGAAATACCTGGGAGGGTTTCACATTCACTGAAATAGCTCTACAACCTGTATCACCTTCTGCACCTATAAATGAGTTGCTCATACATGTAGGTTTATTTCAACTCAAAATATAGAAATGATTTTTAAAAGCTTGTGAAAGGTCAGCTTGTGTGAAGTGCAAATAGGTGAGGAGTAGAGCAACACTACCACTGTTAACAACTAGGAAAGCAAGATAAATTATAAAGTTACAAAATCACATTTTTAAAGCCATCAGTGAGCTTTCAAACCAACAAACACTAGATGGATTCCATTTATTCATGGGTCAGACCACACAGGTAGGAGCTAAGGAAGCTGCTACTTTTCTTTTGATTTCCTAGGGGCATTTGCGCATTCAGGATGCAGGCTTAGTCTGGGTAGAGGACCACGTATGTGTAGGACGGGAGCGGAGAGAATGAGAAAAGCTTTCAGCCATTTCCTGGGGCTGCAGAAACACAATGTGGGTTTGGACGGGCCTCAATCCCAAGACTGCTTTCCCCAAAAAGCATTTTACTGAATTTTGAGGATGTGAAAGAAGATACAGGATTAGAGTGAGAGCTTCCTAAAAGCAAAGTGCAAATTCCCTATGTGCTACGGTACACAGTGGAAAAGACCTCTGCAGCAAGGGGTCCCAGGGAACAGAAACCCTGAAGAGAGGGTTGAAATGCAATGACAACCTTCCTCTGCCTGTTTACTGAGTAATTTGCTAACATGGATAGAGTTTGGGGCAAGGTGACAGGTATGACTTCCCACCGAGGACTGCTACTGACAGTCATCAGCAGAGACTGTGGACATTTCTCAACGGTAAACATGAGAGTCCTTATGTTAGGCAGGCAGCCAGACAGACAGACTGAGCAGGAGGAGAGAGGAGGGCCGCAGAGCACCCGGTCTCTGCCCAGAGGTCGCCCTGTTTCCCACAGACCAGCCCCTTTTCTGCTTCAGCGCAGACGGATAAGCAAAAGATATGGGTCGCAGGGACTTTCCCAATTTTGGAGCCTGCACGCTTAAGGAAAACCTTATCTATTACGCTACAATATCATTTCCACTGCAGTTTGCCCCCCCACCCAACATGGGCTTCGCTTAGGCACTCTTGAGATGATGGGACATAAACAGGCACAAAGAGGCTGGGACCACGGTGAATCCAAAGGGTGGTGTGATGATGATGAAATGGGGGAGAGGAAACCAAATAAACCCCCACAAAAAACACAACAGAAACCCAGCTACCCACCCTCAGGGTCAGCCCGCTGTCTGTTTGTGGACTGTACTTTTTCTTTTCGCTTTGCTAAATAAAAAACCCCTTGCGACTGTAACTCTCTATCAAGTCTTTCAAAGGAGTTCTTTCCTTCAAGGAGACAAGAATCAAGGATTCTACAGCCCACCACCCAGTAACACTTGAAGACACAGTCAGTCTCCCCTTACAGATATATGATGGGTTTTTTGTTTGTTTATTTAATTAGGAAAGACAGACTGAAAATACTGTGAAAGACTGAAATGAACTTCCAAGGACATTTTGGGACAGCAGTCAACCACAGGCAATTCAGGTTTACAAACACAAATGCAAGCTGACTTCCTTTAGTCCCTGACTGGATTATGGTGATACACCTCAAAACTTTGTATCATAACAGGAGTACAAACCCTCTCTTACATGAAAGAAGCAAGAGTACATAATAAATAACAGAAACTCCAGACAAGAAAAGTGAACAAGTAGGTAACCCAGCCAGGAGAGAAAGTAGACAACAATTCCAATGAACTTTCACAGAAAATAAGGGGAAAAAAATGGTTGAAATAAATTGGTGAAAGGATGGAAAATTCGCTACAAAAGTTTAATTCATAGAAAATAATTAAACAGTTTTCCAGAACAGATGTCTATTATTACTGAAATAAAACAATCAAAGGATGGGTTTAGCAATTCATTAGACACAGCAAAATACAGATTAGCAAGTGGAAGATATGTCAGGACATAAATCAATCTTAGGCACAGACAAAAAAGTTAATGGAACATACCCAAGTATCTTAACATATATGTACTCGAAGTAACAGAAAGAAAAGGCAAAGTGTGGGAAACAATTCAAAATCTGATCACATAATGTCTGAAAATGTTGCCAAATTAAGGAAAAATATCATCCAAGAGGGTAAAATGAAGAAACTAACACGTATGTAAATGCCCCATTGAAAAGCCAAACAAGGATAATGTGTTAAAGCATTAAATACACGCACACAGACACACAGAGTTATGGGCTGAAGTGTTCCTCTAGAATTCATATGCTGAAGCCCTGACCTCTAGGATCTCAGAATGTGGCTGTTTTGGGAAACAGAGCCTTTAAAGAGGTGATTACATTAAAATGATGCAATTAGCTTAGGCCCTAATCCAATCTGGCTGATGTCCTTACAGGAAGAGTAGATTAGGACACCCCAGAGAGGTACCAGGGGGGCACTGTCACAGAGCACCTAGCAAGAAGGCCACCGTCTGGCAGCCAGTGACAGAGGCCGCAGAAGAAACCAACCTGCTGATCCTGATGGTGGTTTTCTAGCCTCAACACTGTGAAGAAATGCATTTTTGTTGTTTGAGCCCCCAGCCCCTGGCACTCCGCTGTGGCAGCCCGAGCGGACTCTGCACATCATGCCTTCAGAGAAGCAGCATAAGCCTGACAGCTGACTTCCCAAAAGGAGGATTAAGAGATCATACAATGACATGTTTCTGATTATTACTAAATAAGACAGCAATACCTTACAAAATCATTTACATGACAAAAGATTTATGCATTTCAAATATGTGACATTCTCCAAGAACACCAGGTATGAACAAGTAGGCATCACACATCCTGTTACAGTGTAAACACAGGCAAAGGTGGCAGCCGCTACAGCACTCATTTGGGGGTTATTTTTGCTGGGTGCTGGTTACATAGTGATGTTCCTTTTGCCAGTCAATTTTTTAATGTAAAATATTTAAACTAAGGAGAAAAATGTTTATAGTTATAGAGGAACTGAAGTAATTGCTCACCTGCAGATTTGACTTTATGGAGTAAATGGAAAAGTAAATAAAGCAAAAGAAAAACAACCCTAGAGAGAAGCGTGAACCACAAGAAGGAACAATGGAGATAGGAGAGGGGGTCATGCTCACAAATACATAGGAATGGGGACTCCACAGACGACAGTGATGGTCTGTGGGTTTCCAATACACTTAGAGAGGAAATGCATCATAATAATGCAGAATGTAAGCCTCTGAATGTCGATGATATGTTCTAATGTTCTAGAATTATGTAAATATTTGCATTTAAAATAGATGATACATGTTGCAATCTTTATAACTAAATTATTAAAAATGAAAGAATGAGAAATTATTAAATTGAAATGTAGAGCAATTATAAGTATTTACTAATTGAAAAGAAGACAACACAGGAGGAAAACAGGATCTTAAAATAAGTGAATCAGAAAATACTGTAATATAGGTTATAAACCCAATGATGTCAGTTATTCCATTGAATATGGGCTAAATTCTCTCAGTAAGACACTAATATCATAGAACTAAATTTTATTCCAAATTTAAACCTATGCTAGTCTCAAAATACATATTGTAAAGATACAGGATAGTTGAAGGAAATGTTTAGAGAAAGAGCTCTTATAAAAACTAATCCGAAAAAAAACTTTTAAGACAAGAAATGCTAGACAGGCATTTCCTAATGATGACTTAGTTATTAATACTTCACAATCCCCAATGGTTATGTACTCAGTAGCATGTTAAAAAATATATATGTAGCAAAATCAATCAAATTATAAGGAAAAAGAAATGCATAATCGTAATAAGAAACATTAAAAACCTCTTCTAAATGTTGACAAAAGAAACGGAATATAAGGAAGGAATAAAATATTTAAGTATGATTTAAAAATTTAACTTCATTTCCATATATAGAACCTGGCACCACAAAACAACATAAGTCACATTTTTTCAGCTTCCATGAAACATTTGCTTAATTTTATAACTGAGCATAAAGAAATCCTAAAATATTTAAAATATTGAAATGTTTTAATTTCTCAGATCACAATGTAATGAAGCTAGATATCTATAAGCAAAAGGTAACCAGAAAATCCTCCAAGTGCCTAGATATTAAACCACACACCTTCTAATGTGCCCTAGTGTAAACAAAATCAAATCAAAAGAAAAATTTGCATAAAATGTAAGATTTACTATAGTTTTTTGCCTAAAGAGTGTATTCCACTAAAGATTTATATTCATAGGAGTTCAAAAGTTATGATTTTTTGTATAATAATGTTTAATGTAATATTAAACATTAGTATACAATTAAATTATTTCTGTTGGTATTAAGTTTCATGGTGTTCTTCGTTATCATTTGTGGAACAATTATGTTTTGGCTTTAGTACAGATATTTTCATGGTTCAAATGTCACCTCTATGACTGTGTTTTTCTGTAGTGGGCTTTGCCTGATGAGATATTCATATTAGCTTTATTATGATTAGTATTTCCATGGTAAGTATTTTTTCAATGATTTCCCTTTAACCTACTTATGTCTTTATTTTTAAACTCCTATGAGATATATCAAATACATGACAGCACAATGCAGGAAACACAACTCTAACTTCCTCCTGACCCAGTAATTTACAAACACTTAACATTTGGCATACAGAATAAAAAAATGCATCCATGTGCAATTTTAACAATTCAGTTTAGGAAATGAAGACTAATATCCCAAGGATTTATTTCCTTTTGTGTTAACATAGATGCTTCCCTCCATGATGCACCCCACACTCTTGTGGAAAATCTTATCCAGATTTTGTGGAAAGTGTTTCTGTAGTAAACTAAGATTTTTTGGTAATTGGTGAAAGATTTAAAAACTGCATTTGAGAGCTGAAAGATATCACAGTGCTTAATTATTAGGGTATCACTAATCTGTAATGAATTAGATTGAAATCTATGAACAAAACATAATTTTTCATTGTTTTCAAAATATCTAATGCTAATGCTCATAACAGAAAAGTATAGTATTAGAGATTGCATGAAAATGTGCTCATTTGAATTCTGTCATGAATATTGAGTCTCCCTAAAGCCATTCACCTTGTCTCCAGTTAATAAACATTCAAATATAACATGCTGCTTTACACTGCAGAAAATTTAGCAACACTTTGTCTTATGAGAATATAAACATATCTGATCACCTACAATACTATATATATATATATGATATTTTACATGCTGTACCATAGATTTCTAGAACTTGATCATTCTACATAACTCAATCTTTTTATCCTTTTAAAATCTCCCTATTTACATTTTAAAACTGACTTTTTTGGAACAGTTTTAGGTTCACAGTGAAACAGCAGAAAGTAGAAAATTCTCAATATCCTCTGTTCCCACACACAACTCCCTTCACTATCCACATCCCGACGCAGAGCAGGACATTTGTTAGAACCAGTGAACCTACCCTGGCACATCCTCAGAAGCCAAAGCCCATTTTCACATGGGGCTCCACTCTCGGTGTGGTACATTCCGCGGGGTATGAGCAGTGCACACGAATGTGCGCCCACCACTGTCACGTCATACACAGCGGTCTTGCTGCCCTAAAGACCCTCTGCGCTCCACTTACTCACCTGCCCTCCCCTCCTAACGTCTGGCGACCACTGATCCTTCTACCACCACCAGTTTTGCCTTTTCAAGAATGTTGTATGGTTGGAATCACACAGTATGTGGCCTTTTCAGACAGGCTTCTGTCACTTACTAATGTGCATTTAAGATTCCCCCATGTCCTTTCATACCTTGACAGCTCATTTCTTTATATGCTGAATCATATCCCATTGTCTGGATGGGCCAGGGATTATTTATCCAGTCACCTACTGAAGGACATTTTGGTTATTTCCAAGTTTGGGCAATCATGAATAAAGCTGCTATAAACAACTGTGTGCAGGTTTTTGCGTGTCCATTAAGTTTTCCTCTCCTTTGGATAAATAACAGGAGTGCAATTGCTGGGTTGCATGGTTAGAGAGTGTTTAGTTTTGTAAGAAAGTGCCAAATGTCCTCCAAAGTGACTGAGGCTAATACTGCAGTGTTTCCAAGGGGTGGAGAGAAGTGGTCGTCTCCATATCAATAGGTAATTACAAGGGCAAGTGAGAGCATATCTGGACCAGAGAGGTTGAGTGGAGTCTCTTCTTCTGCAGCCAGGTGGCGAGAGACGTGGGAGAGCAGAAGCGTACGACTGCTTTTAAGAAGTAAATTGGTTTCTCCCTTTGACTGATTTTGGTTTCAAAGGCATTTTGCCCCAGGATTTTCCCCCAGAGTTCCAGTGAATGCACCATTTTTCATTCTCACCAGCAATAGATGAGGGTTCCTGTTGCTACGCAGCACCCTCGTCAGCACCTGGTGTTCTCAGTGTTCTGGATTCTTCTAAGCTAGTAAGTGCATAGCTCATTGTTTTAATTTGCATTTCCTTGATGACAGGATGTGGAACACCCTTTCACATGTTTATCTGCCATCTATATATCTTCTTTGGTGAGGTGTGTGTCAAGGTCTTTTGCCCATTTTTAAATCGGGTTTCTTATTGCTGAATTTTAAGAATTCTTTGGGCCTTTGGTTAGTAGTCATTTATCAGATTTGTCTTTTGGAAGTATTTTTTCCCAGTCTGTGGTTTGCCTACTCATTCTCTTGAACTACAGTACAATTTTGAGCATACTGAAAATAATAACTAAGTGATCAATGTTTTTTTCCCTTTTTAACTATTGAAATCTTACCCAGCTACAATAAAAAATAACAAATGGCAAATAAGGGAGAAGTTAAATAATAGTAAATATTTACAGAAAGGAAAATAAATGCGAGTTTTGTACATGCGAAAGACAAGCCGTGTGTGCACACACATATACCCATGTATACGTATTTTGTATACGTGAATGTAGAGAACTCTATCACAATATACGTTTACAGATATTAAAAGCTCACAAGAAAATGTTACTTGAAATCATAAAAGAAACATCAAAAATGATCTCTAGAAAACATAGCTCACTATTTGTAAAGGTAAACATGAACAAAAGTAAATTGAGTAGTAGGTTTTTCTGAATTCCTCAAGTCTTTTATGTTCCTTTATTTCCTTGGGGATTTGTCTCTCTGTGTTTGTCTGAATAAATGTTTTATTAATTGCTGGGCAGTGTAGTTGTTAGATGTTTAGAATACATTCACAGAACTCACAAACTGTCCTGACCATTTGTAAATGCATTTAAGAAGTTATACTGTTTCACAGACTTGAGTAACACCTATACCAAAGAGACAGCCACTTTCCACAAAATACGGAAAATCTAGATATTTAATCCCATTTGTTTTACAACTTTGAAGGATCAAGTAAAGCTTATAGTCTTTGTATTTCTGTTGTTGTTTTTGCTTTTTAATTAACCAGGATCTCCTTGAAAATGCACAAATGTGGAATATGCTCTTTTATTAGACACATTTAAAAAGTCTGTTTATGCTGCCTTACTTATTTATATTAATCAACAACTATATGTTGCCAAACATAAGAACTTGAACTTGTTTTCTGTTTTCTTTAAGAGAAGTGTGGTTCATTTTGTTCCTTTAAAAATGTTTTGAGAAGAGTCAAAATCAGGGTCATTCCAATTTTAGGTGATGAAAACTAACATAGAAACTAAATAAACCCAATTTCCCTTTGTTCAACTTGGGGAGTGAGTGCTTCACAACGCTATTTCACCAACACAAAGAATCACAGAATATGGCTGGACTAGAGACATTTTCTTCATATATTTTCATCCTCCAACTCCAAATTCAGTACATGTGGCGATATGGTTTCAGGTCATCAGATAATCTTCTAATACAAGTTTCCTCCTAGATTTGGCTTAAAAAAAAACAAACTAACTAATATTGAATCAGAATTCCAAGTTTTAGACTCCAAAGCAGGTCAGCAGGATTTAAGAATCAAAAATAGCAAGGGCTAGCTCAGCATGACTACTCATGAGATCCAGAGACCCTTCTTTCCGTTTGATACAATATGAGGCTTTACCACCCCATCACAGCGAGAGCAGAGGCAGCCCAAGTAAGCAGAGAGTAAAGTGACTCCCTGGAGACCATCAGCCTGAGTTTCTCTAGCCAGTGACACAACCACTCAACATGACCAGCCACCAAGAACAATGCTCCCATGTGGCAGCAACCCTAATGTAAATTATCTAAATCATTAAATATTCAACCAATCCTTATTATATTTTTCAATATGAAGAACCATTTATTTCTATCAGTTTTCCAGGTTATTAAGATGTCACATTTGAACTAAATTATGTCCCTTTAATCTTACTCTTACTATTTTAACTTCCTATTAATACTGGTAATTATAAAGTATAATTCATGCAAACTATAATTAACTTTTACAATACAGGACAGGTCTGGCCACTCGAGGAGGAGTGGTTTTTCTGTTTTCATGCCCTCTGTATTAAAGTATTAAATACTACTTCATTCTGTGCAGAGACAACACATGTTCTTTTAAGGCACCATGTTTTAAATTTATTTTTTATTTCATGTTTATTCTATATTATGCTCATGAAATTTCAGTCAGATGAATATCAATATTATTTAAAAAAAAAAAAAGAAGAGAGAGGTAGGTTGCTTAGCATTCTGGGCCAGATAAAGTCAGCAATATCTTCCTAAAACCCAAGTCAGAACAAAACATTTTTAATGGATTCACTTTGCCTTTGGAACTAGTTCCAATGGATTCACTGAGAATTCAGCACTAGAGATAGTCTGGCTCAGTTCTAAACTTTGTTTCTCACCGTATCTCTTCTCTGTTCTCCCATGTCAGACCCACCCAGCTTTGCCCCGGCCGGTTGGCACCTTCACAGCTCTGGCATTTCACTCCTGCTGTGCCTTCTGCTTAAAATGCCGTGTCTCCTTCTCTGCTCTCACAAGCCTGACTCACCCCTCAGGCCTCAGTACAGATTACCATCTTCCCATCAACCCTGCCCTCTTCCCGAGCAGTATTTACATGTTTTTCTGTCATGCCTGCCTTGCTGGTTTAGCCACTACAGCACAGTGTTTACTTCATTCTCTCTTACTACCGAGCAAGTGAAACCCACCACTATGGTATAATTCTTACTAAGTGGGAGGCACGTCTTCACTGGATTTAGCAAAAATGTTTATGCAAATCAAACCTTTGTATTTGTAATCATCATGCCCAAGCTGGTATGGACGGTGCCCTACCCAGAAGACATTAACCTCTCTCTTGAAGAACTACTCAGTGACAAGCAGTGCACTGAGTAAGTAGCAGGCTCTCTCTCACTATTCCTTGTAATTCCCACACAGCCCTGCCCACAGCCGATCCCCACAGGGCCCCCAGTGCTGAGCTGGCAGTAATTCAAGCCCGTTTTGCTTTTCCCCAGTCTTCTCTCATAACAGCACTAGGCTCAGTGGGGAAAACCTAGAAGAAATTAGGTTCTACAAGTTTTCACCAGGAACTATTGAGTTCACGATCAACTCAGAAATAGAACCATGGATCTCACAGGAGAAATAATTACACATCATAACTTTTTAAGTTTTTATGTTACTTAGTGTTTTAGAAAACAACTGATTCGGGTTCAAAAATAGTGTCCTAGTGGCCTCGTAATGACCTTTATCTTTACTTCCTTTAATAAATAAACTTTATTTTTGGAACAGTTTTGTGTTGATAGAAAAATTGAGAAGGTACTGCACAGAGTTCCCATCTGTGCTGCACCCAGTTTCTCCTAACCATAATGTCTTACATTAGTGGGTACATTTGTTAACAATTAGTGAATGAGTAATGTTGCATATTTATTAACAAAAGTGCAGACTTTACTCAATTCTCATGCATTTTTTTTTACTTAATGTCCTTTCTCTGTAAGGGATCCCCACCCAGGACAACACATTAAAGTTAAGGGCCGTCATCTCTCCTTATGCCTTCTCTGTCAGAACTGGCCTTGTCCTGGTGACCCTGACAGCGTTGGGGAGTAATGGTCATGTGTTTTGTAGGATGACTCTCTGTTGGAATTTGATTTTGTCATGATTGGATGGGGTTGTGGGCTTTGGGGAGGAAGATCACACAAATAAAATGTCACATTCATCACATTATACTGGGCGTACAAACTAGCAACATGATTTATGACCATTAACGTTGACCTTTATCATCCAGTTGAGGAAGTGTTTGTCATATTTCTTCACTAAAAAAAGGTGCTCTTTTTAGAATAATCTGGCGTGTGTACATCCTCTCTGGAAGGCAGCTGCTGTGCACAGTCCACACGTCAGGCAGACAGAGCCGTGCTGTTCCTTGAGGGTGAAGCAGCTTCACATCAGTGCCTCTGCTCCTGGGTTATTCATTCTGTCATTTACTTCTAATCCGATAGACTCATTCGTGTTTGTTTTATATTTTGGGTTATAATCCGATATTACTTTATTTTGTTCCGCAGACTGTTCTAGCAGTAGCCATCGGGCATTGTGAGTCAACTGGCTCCTGCGTCTCTGAGACAAGCCTCACCAATGTGTGCATGAGCGTGTGCACATGCATTAGCTCTTCCTTACCGTCTGGAACTACGAGATGCTCCAGACACATCTTATATAGTTACTACCGCAGCCCTGTGCTCAGCCATTTGCCGCAGGTGCCAAAGCTCCTTTTACTGGGAACTGGGGACTCAGATCTGGATGTTGGCGGTGATCACTGCTTCTGGTGTGGCATTTCTTTCAGGCTCTCTCAAGTCACAGAGCAAAGAAATCGGTATGTATAACTAACCTGTACATATACATATACCTGCAAATATTTCCATACACAGACATCTGTATCAGGCTAACCACGAGTCCTTACTTATCAACCTCACCATCACATGGCTTAGTCTGACCACCCTCCTTGCTTATCTGCAAATTCACACTCCATACGTCAGTGAGTAACTGGCACCCACCATCTGCTCTTCACATCTTTTGACCATTTTTAATTGGTTTGCTTATTTTCTTATGTTGAACTTTAACAGTTCTTTGTATATTTTTGATGTATAAAATCTGTGCTTTTAAATTATAGGAATAAAGCCATTATGCCCTTAAAACTATAGTCCAGGGAGATGGCACTATTAGTGGAGTCTTGTAATAAACTAATAATTAACCCTGTTCAATATTTATATTAATACCTTTTCAACCATTTTTTAAAATAAAATGTATGTGTTCTTATTGGAACACATTATCTTTAATTCTTCATTCCAAGAGATATAAAGGGGAAAAACAATCAACTAACTGACTAGGTAATACTTCATCTGTTATATCTTTCCCAGGAATGAATATGTTGCATGCTTTGTTGAATTTCCTTTACTATTTATATTGCTCACGTCAGCTCCTGATTTTACCTCTTCAGTGAATAAAATGTATTATCTATCTACCTAAGGCCTCTTAAAAATCTATACAGTGTTTTCAAAATGTGAGAAGACTGAATATAGTACTTCATGGTTATGTATAAATGCATATACATATAAATATAAAATTTTAAAATAACAAGTAGCATGTGAAATAGATGTTTCATTAAAGCCTCAAAAAGAAAAAGGAAAAAAATATATAGTTTTGGAAAATTCTAGAAACAGAATTTTTGGAATGCATCCTATTTTTTTTAACAATATGATATTTGGTCCTATATGCCAGACATTCCTTCTGAACATTATAGATAGAGCATGAACAGGAAAGAACAAGTCGAAACACTCATGGCACTGTTTTCGAACAGACAGTGAGAAAATTAATGAATAAAAGAAATCAAGTACTGACAGTGGTATGATAAAAAATAAAAAAAGGCTCAAGAGAGGTAGCTACTAGCCTGTATTTCCAAAAAATAGTAATATATAATTAATGACTAAGATTATTTATAGACTAAAAATAGCTCTTTTAATACTACTGATTTGTCTTGTTTTAAGCTATATTTGTTTATTCTTCAACCTTAATATGCAGGGTATACCCAGTAGATATTTGAACCTGTTTTTTCTGTACGAAGACATGGAATTCTCACATAATGCTATGTATGAAAATCAGTGTTCTTGTTATCACAATTATAGTTTACATAGCTTTTCAGTTAGGGTCAGAATATTAGGCAGTATTCTTAATATGTAAATGTACAGTGCCACATTTTATGATTTTGGAGTAAAAACACAGAAAATAAATATTTCTTGGTGCCTATGGGATTTGAAGTCACATTTTCTAATCTGAAGGCTCTACTTTTTATAGCCTTTGAAATAGGATGTAGCGTTGCACAATAGTTATATGTATTTAAACCCCTAAAGAGTAGTGACTACGAGTGTCATCTATGGAGCCCCGCGGCTTCCATCAAGAGCGTTCTCAAGGATTTAGAGCCGAGTGTGCGCTTGAATGTGCTTATAACTGAACCGTGTCCCTTGACATAGCCAAATACACGTGTGCAGCCTGCCCAAGTGCTGACTTATCACTAGTTACATGAATCAAAGGAGTGCTTGCATGTTTTTAAAAACTAGATGGTGAAAATATTTGTAAGGAAAGAGTAGCTACAACTGGATATTTCTAAAGATTAAATAAATATATAAACTGAGTGTGTGTGTATGTGTATGTATGAATAACAAATTAATATGTAAGAAACTACAACCTGGAGAAATACCAATCAACCACAAAACAAGTGTCATCATCATGACATGACACAGGAATGTGCTACATAAATTTGAAGGGAAGACACTGTAGTTCCACTAGGGGCCTGGAAGTGGGAGGGGAAATATTCCTTCCCATGCATGTTTCTTTCTAGGCCTGATGCTAAAGGCTCAATACTTTAAGTAGATGCATTAAAATGCATGAAAGTTTTATCAGTTCTAAGGAGATGCTCCTTGTAGTGAAATCAGTAAATGACAGAAATCACGCCAGAGGCCCTGAGTCAGGTTTAAACAATGTACCTTCAAGATGTGATAAGTTAGAACTTAAAATACTTTGGTAGAAGCTCAAGTTGCAAGGGTTATCTGTCATGATAATATGGAAAGTTGATTGTAAAGTAGTGATAAGTATGTTTTTTGGGAATCTCAGTGGTTTGGGTAGTGGACACTTTGGCTCTAAAATGCTTGAACAGTGCTGTATCACTTGCCTAAAAAAGGGAATATTAAGAAAAAATGCTCACCTAAGGATTATGTATCTAATTACTTTAGCTATTTCTATAAGGGGGCAAAAATCTAAAGCCTTTATATGGTGGAAGGTAGGGTAACATTGAAGTGCCATTTTTCTGTGAAGGTAATCATGCTGATGATTAATTTACTAGATACGTTAATGTTCTATGATTCTTCCTTTCAAAATGATACATTTTTACACTATTTTATAAATACTATTTAGCTATAGTTCTGTGAGGCAGTAAGGAAGTGATATTGCCTTTAGTTTGTGTATGTAAGTGGTCTCAAAGAGGTTAAATGCTGGACTCAGATAAAAAATCCAGTAAGAGATTACCAGATGTATGTCTAGGTTGTCTGTTCCCATCCCTGCCTGCCTCTCAGTACAAAAATGTCATGTTATGAAACGGAGGGTGGAGGCCCAGGCATTCTCTGCCTCAGACATTGTACATTAACCAGACAACATGAGTGATTTTACATGAGCTATATATGAACTAAGAGAGTGGAAACTAAGTGATTTTTCCTTGATTATTGACACTTTAAGGATTTTCCTAAATACAATCTCCCTCTTACACTGTTTTAACTTTTTTAAAAGATACAACCTAGTACAGCAGAAAGAATATTAGATGCCTCTGAAGACAACTCAACTGGGCCAATAACATGCTAAATATTCTTGAAACATTTCTCAATTGATTTAGCTTCAACTAAGTAAATTTAGAAAAAGATGTTCTCCAACATACCCTTCAGCTATAAAGAAGTATGATTCAAAATCAGAGGAACTACTTCCTTGTACAAATCTCCTAAAACTACAAACCCAAAACATTAAGGTAAATGCAGTAATTCATTATTATTATTTTTTTAATTTGTCAGATTTCTTTATCCCAGGCTATAGTATTCTTGAGGATGCTGCAAAGCTTGAACATCGTGCTTTGCAGATACACCCGTGACACACACGTGTGCGATACAAATGCTCTTGGGCCGTGCTGAGCACAGTGGGCAGAGGGCCCGGCCTCATTGTCCTTCCCCAGGCACACATCCACGGACACCCATGCTCAGTCCTTCCATGGCAGGCTCATTTTATTGAGAAGGGAGCATTAAAACTGCCATGGCTTAATGTCACAATGCCAAATAACAGCTACTTCTGCAGGAGAGGTGGCCGAAAGAGGGAAAATCACTAAATTCTTTGCTCTTAGAACTCTGGTTTAAAAGTAGCTGAAGAACAACAGCATTACTTAAGAAACTGTTCATGAGAAACGAAGTGCATTTTGCGGGGAGGGGCTGGCAGTGGAGGGAAGGGAGACACTGGAATCAGGATGCTACCTAAGGGGGGTCATGGGCCATTGCCGGGGGCCTGACCTCCAGACCTCAGCAAATCTGCAGGTATCTGTGCAAGTCAAGGAACAGCAACCCACATACTTTTACGTCAGGCAAGTCCTACCTAATGCTGAATAAGGTGGATTTCGAATTATAAATTCCTATATGGCCGCACATTTTTATAAGAAAAAACAAGACCTGAAGACCTGAAACTAATAAAAAGAATGTCGGTCACGACTGAATGTGTAGACGTATAAAGAATGTCACTTTTTCTTATAAAGAATATCAATATCCTGTCTACGTGGTAGATCTCTTTCAATGGCGCACTCCCTGACAACTAGCCTTTGAAAAACGCTTTAGGAAATCAGGTCATTTTTTTCTTCCACACCCTCATGCTGGATCCCACAGACATGTTTTGTAGATAATAGGGAGAGTTACAAACTCACACTGACTTTTTATTTAATGAGAAGAGATACATTTGATTTTTCTCCTGGCACTTTGGACATTTATTCCAATACTCTGATTCTGAGCAAAAGTCAACTCAGGCTCATTTTTAGGGATAAAAAAAATCGCTTATAAAGGTGCAAACAATCAAATCAGTGAACTGCTCTAACCCACATGAGCCTGGTCTGGGTCCCTGAGTGGCTTGCTTCCTTGGGAAGTGTGAAGAGATATATTGTGCCCAGACATTCTGGAAGAACAGAAAAAGAAGGAAATTCCAGCAAACAGAAACCAAGGGAGCTCTATCTCCCAAATCACACTGATTTTACCAAACAGACACATTTCAGGAATTTCATGCTCTTTATCAACATGAGACCTACACTGACTTGAGGCCTGAGGACAAAAACAAACGTTTTAAATATCCCCAGTTCCCTAATAAAGGAGGACATGCTATATTATTGGGGCTTATTTTTGGCTTAAGAGACTGTGGCCTTAATGATTCCTCAAGGTCCCTATTTTAGTGATGTTCCTATAGTGCTGTGTCTGTTAGTCTCATATTTAAAAGGCAACTCATGTAGCTTTATATAAGCTAATGACAAATTTTATTTACAATAAAAGCATCTTGTGGCAAATAGGATATGTGATGAGAAAGTTGGCAATATCCATATTATGTATGTATATAAACAGTGTATTAATTTTTATCTTGTGGACTTTATTAATGGGGAAGACAAACAAATATCACCTATTTGTGAAAGATAGGTCCAAAATTTACTTGAAAAACATCATTGTGGAACTCTTGGCTTATTGTACAAGGTAAAACAAAACATACTGAATCACACTTGCTTTAATGACATGGGAATAACAGGGGGAAAGTCCTACTCAAAAATTTACCCTTTCCCAAGCAATCAATGCTAGCAAATAATCAAATTTCATATGAAGCCATATTTTTACTTCACCTTTATAACTCTCTAGTGTTGCTCTGCCTTTCAATAACAGGTGATTGGAAAAGGCACTATGCATTTTACAAATGTTTTCCCTTGGATTTCTGAAAAGGTGACTTTTTCAAAAAGTAAAAGCCAAAGCATTTCTAAGTCAGAGAAATCTCATATAATTAAAGCCTCCAGCTGCATGCATTTTATTACCACAGACAACATAGTAAATTGACACATGTGATTCTGGATCACACTTCAGATTTTAAATTATTTTAGTCTGCTGAAATGTGTTTAAGCGCACTAACCAGATATACTTTCAGCAATTCGGCTTTTAATGACTATCCTTCACATCAGAACTACCTTTGATGTTAAAATAGTCTAAGAAATAATGTAATTTCCCCACATGCTGGTTGGGTTATAGTCAGATGTTTCTAAAATATTTCATGTGAGAACTCTCCCTGACCCTTACCACTGTGAAAATGTGAGGAGATTTTTACTTACAATGATTTTGTATCTTGCAGTTCACTAAATCAACTGGAATGATCAGGACCTCAACTGAAACTGATTGCTGAACCAAAAATAACATCAAAGTAGTAAATCAAAAGGATATAACAGATGTAAAAATATAAATTACAAGAATAAGTTCAGGATAATTAATATTTGCAAACTTTCACTGCAAATCTAAAATTTTAAATAGGCCTCTGAAACTGGAAAAGACTACTAATTCCTACTTATTTGCCATAAAGCCAATAGGCATGATATCAAAGAGCTTTAATAACAATTATACTAATTTCTATGCTTACTTCCTATAGTGCCTTAAACATCTTGTTCCTAGCCTATTCAGACATATAAGAGCATTGAATATATTTCTAATCACCTTTCATATTTATCAACCAAGGTCATAGTTCCTATACTCTTCTCCTAAATTGTTTAGACAAAATATAAAGATGTATAAAGCAAAATCATAGAGGATATTATTTAATAAATTAAATTCAATAAGCATTCATTGAGCTCCATTACCATCAAACTGCTGATAGGAACTATGAAATTGTTGTGGGCATATAAAGAGGTGAAATCAAGACAATGGTTCTCAAAGAATTTCAATCTGCCTTAGAATGTTATGAAAAAGGGATATAAATAGATCCAGTATGTGCAGGACAAGATAAATGCCAAAAAAGAGCAAATAGTATGTAGAGTTTAAAGAGGATGGGTTTCATCTAGACTGAGACAATAGGGAAACATTTCAGTAGTGGCAGCTTATGATTTTAAACATTCAGAGAATAATTACTTCCAGCCAGAGAATCAGTATTAACAAGGCAAGGAATAACAGAATGTGGGGCACAACCATACATCAATGAGCAGGTCACCTGGACTCTGACCCAGCTGATGTTTAGAGAAATAGTGGCACTTAGGACTTGGGGGGGGGTTGGTTGAGGTCTTTTTGTATAAGACTTGCACACATCAAGACCTGTAGTTCTGACTAAATCACACTGCCCCTCCATGGTAGTATATGCAGAAGTTAGACTACGGAAATAAGGAAGAAGTGAGAGCAAGAGACTTTAAAAAGAAAAATCTCAGTAAGTGGAGGGAGAGGGGAAAAAAAAGAAAAGAGTATGTTAATATTAGGTTCGAAAAGATGTTTCCCAGTAAAAATAACTATGAATTAATAGAAATTGAGGATACTTTTATAATTCAACCCCACCAAAATGACATTTTGATCATAAGGAAAGTTAGATTATTAAGTATACTCATAATGCATTATTTGGAGGATTAAATAGGATTGTTTAAATAATTTTCGATTTGTTAGAGAAATGGAAATCAATACTGAATGAAAAAATGAAAAAAACCCCTGCTAAATCCAAGAATAAAAGCAAAAAACGAATATATATAATAAGATGCCATAAACCAGGATAATTATTTCTTGTATAGTGTCACAGTAAGAATTCATTATTACTTCCATTTAATACATATAGGAAATCAGGCCAAAACACAATAAAGGACTCCTCCAAGTTTACACAGTATTTTACAACATGGTGACTGTGACTAAAACTTCAAGTTCAGTCTCTCCAACTTTCTGACATGAAGAGAATGTGCTCCATCTGGAAATGAAAACCAGAAAAGAAGCAGAGAGAGTCGCTGCACAGGGGTCAGTGTGTCTCCGCCAGGAGTGCAGATGCAGAAAGCGAGACGTGAGAGCATCACAGCCACTGCCAGGAGGCGCAAGAATCAGAAAACAGTTTGGGAAATGAGTTATAAGAACATTATTAATCAATGTAATAGTAGAGGAGAAGCAGAAGATGCAAAGTTTATTTGGCTTAAAATTGTGGGACATCAGGTGAATAGTTAACTGATGTTAACTGAGAAGTTCAGGAAAGAAAAAGAGGGAGATGATGAGAAATTTGGATGGTTATCACCTCTTAACAACATTGTAGGTTCTATGTAAGAGACTGTTTTCATATTTTTGTATTCCCAGGCAATACAAAGAGCCCAGAAATAAACTCTTGCATGTATAGTCAAATGATTAGAATGCCAAGCCAATTTACTTGGAAAGTACATTTTTTTCAGTAAATGGTGCAGGAAGAAATGGATATCCACATGCAAAAGAATGAAGCTGACCCTTATCTTGGACCATATACAAAAAATTACTCAAAATGGATCTAAGACCTACATGTAATAACTAAAACCATGGACTCTTAAAAGAAAACATAGGAGAAAAGCTTCATGAAATTGATTTTGGCACTTACATACTGGATATGACAGCAGGAGCAGAGGCAATAAAAGAAATCCAAACACAAAAACTGAACATCAAAATTAGAACTTTTGTTCATCAAAGGACGCATTCCAGAGAATGAAAGGGCAACCCATAGGAGAAAATATTTGCAAATCACCTGTTAGGTGGGGGATCTATATATCCATAATAACCAAACAACAAGAAACCAAACAACCCAATTTAAAAATCGGCAGACTTGAATAGACACTTCTCCAAAGAAGAAATGCAAAAGGCCAATAAGGAAATACAAGATGCTTGACATCACTAGTCACCAGGGAAATGCCCATCAAAATGACAGTGAGATGCCACTCCACATCCATTAGAGGGGTTATTATCCACAGAACAAAAAGTAAGTGTTGGCAAGGAGGTGGAGAATTAATAGAACCATTGTGCCTTGTTGGCGGGAATATAAAATGGTGCAGCCACCGTGGAAACCAGTATGGAGGTTCCTCAAAACATCACATAGCCTTATCATAGGATCCAGCAATTGCATGTCTAGGTATATACCCCAAAGCAAGGATGGAGATAGCTGTACGTTAATGTTCACAGCAGCATTATTCACAAAGCCCAACAGGTGGAAGAAAGCCAAGTGTCCACCAACAGACGTATCTTAAACAAATGTTGCAGATGTATACAGTGGAGTATGATTTAGCCAACAAAGGAAGGAAACTCTTGCTGCAGAGTGGATGAACTCTGATAACATTATGCTAAGTGAAATAAGCCCAACATAAAACAACAGATACTGTATGATTCTACCTATATGAGGCCCTTAGCTTAGTCAAGTTTACGGAGACAGGACATAGACTCTGTGTTTCCCAGGGACTGGAGTGAGGGGGTTGGGTAGTTAGGTTTAATAGGAAAGAGTTTTCATTTGGGATGATGAAAAGGTTCTAGAGAGGGACGGTGGTGATCTTTGTATAATAAGGTGAATGCCTTTAATGCCACTGAACTGTCTGTGAAAAATGGTTAAGATGGGAAATTTTGTTATGTATACTTTACCACAATAAACCAGAAACAGAAAAAAAGTCTTTGGGGGAGTGAAAGGAATAGGATGAGCCGAAGAGGTGGCAAGCTGCAATGCGGTCACAGCGAAGGCCTCAGGCAGCAACACAGGGAGCCGGCTCCAGGGTGTCCCTGCAGGATGACCTGTTCTGCGGACAAGGACGGGAATCGTTATGCACTCACATCTAACCGCATGGGGGTAAAGGCTGCTCACGAGGAGGTGGAATACACCTGGATGAAGCCACCCTGATCTTCAAAGATTCCAAGGGAGGGACATACTGAGAGTCCTTAGCCACCACTCCCGGCAGCGGGGGCCTAGGCAGCAGACCACACCGCCCATCCATCCGCACTTCGGGGCCCGTTTAACCCCGCGCCTTCCAGGGGCACTGCTCCTCCATGCACTGCTGGCTCTCGCCGTCCTGCGCCGACACCGTCCCTGTGCATGGCGGTGTGCAGCCCTGTGGGACAGCGGAGCGCCTCCCTGTCCATCGCCTTTGTGCATCTGGCCTGACATCTTGCCCTTCTTGACCCCGGCCCCCGGGGCCCATCCTCATTCCGCAGCCTCTGTGGCCGCACGCTGGCTGAATCCTGTGGCTCCTTGAGCTCTAAGTGAATTATTACTTCCTGGAATGAATCAATAACATTTGTAATAGTTCTGTCAACGTTTGTAACCTTTACCTATATCTTAGTTCTCTTTCTAAAAACACAGTGATTACTTAACTTTGTGACTGAAGATTATACCCTCTGTGATACAAGAGAATAGGAGCGACATTTTCTCATGTTGTATTAGGTGTTGTACACTGCACATATTGTCCTAATAACTGGGAGGCAGATTCTACCACGATTTTATAGAAAAGGAACCTAAGGCTCAGAGAAATTAATTGACTTGAAAAATATAAATAGCTAGAAAGTAGTAGAGAAATAATTTGGCTACAAAGTCTTTACCAATTTCCTTATTAGTAATACTAATGAAAGCTACCAATTATTAAGTATCTACTGCATGACAGATTATGAAAGTCACTCATTTTAAATTTAACACAACTATTCTATAGGAAATAAGGAAAACTGATACTATAAGGGAAGTAATATTATTCCTGTGTCATAAGTGAGAAACTCAAACCTAAGTGGCAAAGCTCCTTGACGCACGCTCACACTGCAGAGTCTGTCTCAAGCAAATCTTTTATGGAAGTACTTATACATGCATACATGCATCTGTGTGTGCGTGTGCATCTATAGATAGATATGGAGTCACTCAGGTATAAAGTATTCCTTTTGTGGATTTAGAGCACCAGTTTCACTGGAAGCATTTCAGCTAAGAAAGAAAAGCCACAATATTACCAGCTGGCAAGTTTTACTGCTTTATTCTCCTTCATAAAATAGTTGAAATGTGTGATATAAAATGTAAAGTAAATCAGATATGTGTGGTGTTTAGAAATGAATATAATATACAGGACATTGTTGCTACAGTGCGTTTAGGCTACTCAGGAAAAATTCCCAGCCTCTCCTTTACAGGGTATACCTGAAGCGTTATTTTTTCTCAAGAAGTCCCTCAAGTTGTATCACAGATAAATGGAATTTGATGCTATTTTAATAAGCCCTGAACAGCTTAAATTGGTAAGCCCGAATCACTTTATTAGAGCAGGCACTAAAACGACATTTAATTATCTGTAGTTAATAGTAAAATCTAATGGATTAAGCTATTACGCTTGGGGTCCCCAGAGGCAGCAGGAGAACTAAAGTGGTCAATAAGTTTCAGGATTAATAGACAGAATAAGGGCAACGCATGTGGATTATCTATGGGTGTGTCCCATAGATATGTGATCCCCAATGTTGTATTAATTTCCAAATGTTAAAGCAACAAGTAATAGCAAACACCAAAACAAATATAATCTGAGCAAATTGTCTAAAGAACAGTAGATATGCCAGTAATTCAGGTGACAGCACCTGCGAAACCTTAGAAAACTCCACATCAGGGTGGTGCCGGCGTGCTTCACTTGCAAACCTTTAAGGTGATGACTTGGGCCGACTCAAAGAAGAGCGCATTCTACATTTCCTCTTAGTTGAGAAATATATGAAATAGATATTTTATTTTTTATCACATGGGTTCAACTACAAACTAATGTATGAAATTCTTCTTAAATAAACTAAAAAATGGTTACCTGTAGAATGTTTTATTTAGTCTGCAAATATTTATTTGAAAATAAGTGGTGAGTGCCACAAATTAAATTTGTTATTTACAATCATGTGCATAAATGGAAAGAAATACTTGAAGTAAAAAGCAGGGAAGCAGCAGAACCATAAGTTATCCTATGAGAATGTGTGACACCAAGTTACCAGTGCTTTGAAAGTGAGTAACGGTTTCTTGTCTGGATAATTATACCTCATCTGTTTCAATAAAACAGGTAAGAGCAAGAATATGCGGTGCTGTAGAACTGACAGTACAGTTGTAAAATTGTGGGAAATGAAATCATTTATTTAGTAACCTACTAATGTTTTCCTTTTGTTTCATTTTGTATTTAATAATACAAGTCTTTCAACATTATAAAAATAAAACCAATCAGAAAAGAAGGTAGTAAAGTGAAATGAATTTATTCCTTCCCATTGAAGAATGAAGTTGAATATGACTATTGGTAGAAAGTATTAAAAAAAAAATCCGTCAAAGTAGTGTTAAAAACCAAGTAATATTTTCTTAACATTACAAACATAAATGTTTTTAGTTGCCAATTATATGACTAATAGAAAATTAAAGTGAATTGCACTGCAATGGAAAACTCATCTACATTATATAGTGATTTTGTAAAAAAAAATTTATAAATGTGGCTGATGTTCCTACCATGGAAGGAAATGGCATGTGGAGGGAACCTTGGGAAAAAGTAGGGCAGCAGCTCCCTGATGGTGCTGAATCTGCACAGCCCCACCAGCAACCAAGAGCTTTTATAACTTTATTGTTTCAGGATCCAAGCCTATTACACTCTGCAAATGAAGACGCTGACATTTTGTCGCATTGGTTGATTAACAGTTCACAGAGAACAGTACTAACGGTGCCAAATTAAATACATTAAAATCAGAAGGCTTTGCCTTCAATATGCCCTCCACTGTAAGTGCACATACAGTAGAGTTTAAATGGACTCAGTGGCTTCATTAATAATGTACTGGCATGTCAGTTTGGAGTTGCAACTTAAATCTTTGCTATTTTGTAATACAACATGGCAGGGTGTGTGTTTCTAAACTATTAATAAGCATGTCTAGATGTCTAGTATTGGAAAAGTAGTAAAAAGTAGGACAGGTCTAGAAGTCTGTTCATAAATATATATAATATTTCTTTCCTTTGGTTACTCATGTCCTGGGTGCACCTTAAGAGACTTAAGAAGCAACATTTGAAATACTTAGATAATATATTTTAAAATTTAATACATAGTTAATATAATTTTTAATCTATCTTGAGTCCTGAGCACTTTTTTCCAATCCTTTTCATTCAAATTCTGTTTATTGAAAGAACGCATCTCCTTCTACATGAATCCAGATTCCACAAAGTTGTAAGTTAATTAATCCCATTTCCACTTCATTATCCTCATATACAAACTGTTGGTATTCATACCAATTTACAGACTTGTAGTGAGGATTAAATCTAATAGTATTTTAAAGCATATACTACAATGTCTGGTGTGCAGGCAGTAGAGACATGCTGAACAATGATGCCAATGATAGCACTATTGTCTGCATCTCACGTTTGTGTTGCACACTCACCTGGTATTTAGATAAAATCACCTGAGAGAACAGACACGCTCTCCAGACCTGGAAAATGCCCACTGGCCTGCCCACCCCACTTTTGGTGCTTCAGTGAGGACAATAAGTCATTCCGATTGACCTGTGTTTTTTCTCCAGATTCTGTGTATCCGGGTATTTCTGCTTGGATTCAACAATTCTGCTTCATTTTCAAATACCAAATGCATGCAGCTTGGTGCTTATCTGAACATATATATAACAAAGGAACATTTGCATATTTATTCAACCCGATGACTTATCTTAGTAAAACTTCTTAGTTGGTGTTTTCAGTCATGATATTAACTAGCTTAACATGGGCTACTCATTAAGGTTAGGAAGTAACTTAACTAACTTGACAAAGCACTCTTCGTAGATCCAGAACTTCTTGCAGTGGCTAATTATAACATGATAAAAAATAAGGTCAAAGAGCAGGAAGAAGGTGGTGGATATCATTTAGAACTGTTGTCACCTTCCCAGGCTGACAACAGGTCCTATCACGGAGCAGGTAAGTTCCTAAACTTCCCCACCAGACAGGCTAGTGATGGCTCAAGACATGCGTTCTTGGTACTTACATTTTTCTGTTCATGGCTGTTATAAATGCTCAGGAGAAAATGCAGCATAAGGATTGTATAAGCAGTATCCTTTCTTTTCTTTTTACTTAGATAGGTAATGGAGGGGAGAGAGACAATATAAACATATAAACAGCTAAATCCTGGCATTTAGCCTTTGGGGTATTTTGACAGGTACTAGAGTTTTTGTTTGGTGGCTTAAAAGTCCGCCTTTGCTTGATATCTCAATATACACATTCATATATACATGTATCTATATACATATCTACATATATAATAGCTTAAAGGATTCTTTCAGGGTTTTGAGCCACATTTTTAAAGAACAGTTTGCATTTTTTAAATAAAATCAAGGCTAAAAGTAAGTTGCTAAGAAAGGCATATAACTTTAGAAGTTGTATGTTAGAAAGGTTACGACAGGAGATAAAATAATTAGAAACAAAATAGTCATAGTTTTGAGCTGACTGATGACAAGGGAGCAATTGGCAGGTTTGACTGTCTTCATACATTTACTCCAGTACTGACAGAGTGAGCGCACTGAGGGTCCCTGGATGTCTGCCACTCTCACAGGTGCTACAGACAAAGCAGAAAAGAGGGAATCCTGACATGATAAAGCTCTCAGTGGGTGGAATATGTAGAAAAATCAAAGCAATTTTTTCCCTCCCAATTCACAGTACTTTAAATTCTTCTTAATGATACTTATTTTAAAAATATTGTTAAAATACAGTTGATAAATTACAAATGGGCAGATTTCAAAATGAGAACATTAAATGGAAAGAACCAGATTATGGATGGCAATTACTTCAAAAGGATTTGAAACATCTTTCCTTATGACAGACCATTATTTTTTATGTAATTTCCTTCACGTCAACTTGTTACTACAACTCATTGAAATGATTTAAAATGGAAGAAATTCTCTCTGTTGGTGACCTAGTAAATATACATCTCTCAAAACAAAAAACAACTTTTCAGCATTTTTCAAATAACCTTTTATACTTCATAATTAATATCAACCTCCGTTATTATATATCAAAGAAGTAACTAATATTTTAACATCTTAAAAGAGATTGTATTATTTTACTTTAATTTTTACATGGGATGTATTTTAACATTGTTAAAACATTGTAGAACTGAATCATTTTAATGGATTTCACTGTGAGACATAAAAATGACTTCCCTAATATGTAAGATGATTTTTATATTTTTTACATTTCTCACTAAGATAGTCACAAAAAGTAGGAAAAAGAAAAGTAAAAGGTATATATGACTATTAAAATGCATATTTATAAAGTTTATTTTCTGAATAAGACTTTTAAATATAGCTACAAATATTAAATATTAGTAATTTTACACATATTATACCTTTTTCAGACAAATGTGAATTTCCCTCTATAGAAGTAGTGGGAACACTAGAAGTCTTATCAAAAGAGTCACCTCACCTTAAGTTTGGCCTAATGACAAAAAAGAAGTGCCTAGTGGTGGGGCCGCTCTGGTACGGCACATCCTCTCCAGGGAGGCCAGTACCCAGACAGGCAGCCTGAAGCTCTGCGCGAAGCCCCAGGCCTGAACGGTCCGGCCACGAGACCCCGTTGAGTGGTGATGTATATCCTAACTATCAACGGCTTCTGTTGTAGGACAAACAAAATATGAAGAGAGGTGCATTATAAAACCATCTGTAAGAATTCATTTACACAAATAAATCTAGTGGTGGGGGGGATGAAAATTCAGAAACAGATTATGAAATCTCTGATTTGAAATTTAAACTCTGAGAGTTAAACTCTGAGTCTATTGCTAAATAATAAACCTGCCATTTCTGTGTTAGATCTCAATTTCACCCTTGCTTCCCCCACTGAAACTCAGACAGTTATGCATTATTATATCAGCTAGTCATTCCAGATATTA
The DNA here is from genome assembly GCA_032199065.1 of Smutsia gigantea. Taxonomy (NCBI): domain Eukaryota; kingdom Metazoa; phylum Chordata; class Mammalia; order Pholidota; family Manidae; genus Smutsia; species Smutsia gigantea. The sequence continues at coordinate 159,853 of JAVSCE010003048.1, forward strand.
GCAAGCAACAATCTGGAGGGTGATATCTGTTTTACATTTGTATTAATTTATCAATTATGCTTTACATTAAAATTTGAATACATTTCATTCCAGAGCTTAGCAATTCTACCAGCTAAATCTTGAACAAAGGAGGAGAGAAAAAAAAAGTTTTGGCAATCTTATCAAAACATTATCAAAATTATCAGGTTTCTTTTTAGTAAGCTAACATTATCCTTTTTTAATGTTCTAAAATTTGGAAGCTCTTTCACAGGATGCCATGAATACTTTAAAATATATCTCAAAAGCCAGATCAAATAAAATTAGAAAATACTCCCTTGAGAAATACTCTTTGGGAAAACCACAGTAATTCTCTTCCTAAAGTGCAAGGGCTCACTTACACTGACGTCCAGACACTGGGGGGCTGACCGTGCAGCTCCCAGGATGACCAGGTCTCTCACAGGAAGGCTGTGCTCCTGACACAATACGACTTTATTACCTCCACACATAGCAAGAGACAAATCCTCTCTATGAGGTATCTCCAAATTAAACCCGAATACATGACAAGATCAGGTAGGATTTTTATCCACCAAAGCAATTATTCAAGACTGAAGGAGAAATAAATGCACTTTCAGAAAAACAACACTGATTTTTTACCACCACCACAAACACAATTTTACTGGAAGAGCCCATGAAGACATAACTTCAGAGAAGAAAAACAATCTCAAAAGAGACTGAGATGCAAGAGGGAAAGGTTTACAAAGAGACTGGTGAACATACAGGTAAATCTGATATATTTTCTCTATCTCATAATAATAAGCATTATGTTATAGGGAAGCTAGAAAAAGACGAAAGGAAAACACACTCACAGCAGCATGAGAGCAAGCACTGACCCTGAGAATTTAATGCAAAATAGGCTATGGGATTTATATTCAAGAAAAACAATACAGATGGTGATAATTTATACATGAAACATTGGAAAAAGTTTAAAAGTTTATTTTTTTAAAGATAAATGTAACTGCCCCTCAAGACACACGAAACCTCAGCCATAGTTTCTCCACTTCATACTCTCAAGAGTAAACTGGGGAGAATGGGTCTGCCTTCGGTTCTGTTTGTGCAGTTCCTCGTCCATCTTGCCCACCGCGCTCTCAGCTATCCTCACGCTATTCCTACAGAATCCGAGGAGGGTGTCTTTCATGGTTCCTTTTTCTCCCCTAATGAATGATTTTTCTCTGCTAAAAAGATCATAGGTCCCATAAAGACAATGTCTCATTCTGGCTAATGCAGGCCCGGCAGTGAAGTATCAGTTTTATCTTCCAGATCAGCAGGATAAACATGAATAGGACAAGCTGTGTATTGTTTGAGCGATACTGTGAGGCAGCCTTGCATTGCTGAAATATTTCTGTTCAAAATAGTTTTCCTGAATTTCTTTGTCTTATCACCAGTTACTTAACATTCCACACAAAGATGAAAATAGGGCAATTAAAAAACACAACAATGGAAAATACTCTGTATACATATCTACATATGTAATATACTCACTGGATATTACAAAAAAATCCCTCCTTTGTTTCATCAATAGCATGATCTTCAAAACATAGATTGCTGTCCTCATTTTTCATTGGAAGCAACGCATTGTTATTATTTGGGTAAAAAACATAATCTAAGATATAAATAAGTTTCTAACACTCATTACTTGTGCAATGTTGACATTTTTTTAATTATTAGGAAGACTCATATGAGTAAACTGGTATCCATATGGTTGAACTTATTTTTCCAAATACTATGCAACTTTAGGTCATGAGAAAATTATGGTCTAAATTCTCCTAGTAGTCAGAATTGGAAAGTTTTGACTCAGTCCCCAGTTGACAATAAATTCTGGTTAACCAAGTAAATGTTGAGCTTGGAAAGGCATAGATTTTCAAAGCAACTAGACATATCGGTAACTTAGAGAGAATGGGGACTGAGAGATTCCCTGGGAGAGAATCGCTGGTGCGCTGTGAGCCCAAACAACTCTGCCAAATGCAAACAACTGGGGAAGCACTACCTCCTCCTGAAGCCTGGGGAGAGAAGTGGCTCAAAGGGACCATTCTTGCTCTGATTTGTGTTTCATAGAGTTTGAAAGACGAAGCAGACTCCTGTCCTTATCCCCACGTGGGAAGTTGAAAAGACAAGTAAGATGTACTGCTGAAATTCTTTGGTCATGAACTTACCCGCCACTGGTAGATTTTGTCATGGCAAATGACAGGTGGGTGTTTCCTACAGACCAGATATTTTGTTTTGTGGGAGGAGTCAGCCTGGAGTCAGTGTGACTGCTGCTGAAGAGGATTATCTGCACTCATACTGGGACTCAAGCAAAGAGGTTTTCCACGGAGGGGACCCCTGGAACCCAGGGTCTCACAGGGAGGGTACTCAGGGGAATGGTACCCCTAGCCTGTATCAGAGGAGAGCCCAAGCAGAGGATCCCCTAAGACACCACGAAAGCTTCAACTAGTCATCAATGAAAGTCAGCCATAGCAATCTGCCAGCTCTAGACGACACAAACTCATCTCAGAGCAGGGCCAGTCACGTGAAAACTTGGTGCGAAATTCTGCCACTCCTCTCTTTTCCGACTCGGCAGGCTTTAGGCGAAAGTGAATGGAAAACAAGCAGTAGGCGGCTATTCATGTTCCCAGGTCAATCTGCTGGAAGTCATTCCTGTATTTCACAGTGGAGATCTATATCAAATTCATAGGATGATTATTATAAAGGGCTGGGGGAGATCTATATCATAGATATTTAATTGCTAATTTCATATTGTGTTTTGTGATTTAAAATTACAAAACTGTCCAAAAGTGAGCAGGTCATGGGACCCACCGGAATTTTCATTTAGTGGCAAAAGAACACCTTCCCTCCCTCATTCAGTGATGTCAAAGGGAGAGTGAAGACAAATAACAAGCAGGTACATAAGAAGAATCTGACAAGTTACGTCTGCTCAGTGCATAGGTGCCATTTGCATAAATGACTCATCAATTCTTCTACTCACAGAAGGACAGAATTTATTTCAAACATTAGACCAACTTGGCCCATTAAAGAAAGTGAAATGGGAAAGAAAACAGTTATAGTTGTTTTTTCTCCCCCTGCTACCCTCCTCAGTATCACCATCTGGCAGTTTTCCTGTGACAATTACTGGAGAAACAAGTGGCTCTTATCCCAGCAGTCACGGAGACACACAATAGATATTCAGAAGAAAGAGAATCTCCAATCACATGCAACACAGATGTCAGAAATGTAAAATGGTTGGACAGAGTTTTCTTTTTTTCCTCAAAGTTTTACAAGGCAACACGTACTTTGATCCTTGCCTACTTCTGAGTACAATAATTAGTCAAAAGCAGGGTCTCTGTACCACAGCACTACTGACATTCTGAGCCAGATAATACTTTGTTGGGTGGGGCTGTGAGCACTGTAGTAGGCGTGGCAGCATCCCTGGCCTTTATCCACTAGATTCTGGCACCTTATCCCAGCAGTGACAGTTTTCAATATTCCCTGGGCAGTAAAAGTGTCCCTCTCCCCTACCTCCATGAGAACCACAGGTCTAAAAATCAGCTTGCATACAAAAATTTTGGACTGCCATCAAATTCTAGAATACTTTATTTTCATTTAGCATTTTTAAAAATCCATGGTTATTCAGCACAAAATGGTATGTCTTGGTAAGTCCCAGATGGAAAAAGCTAATACATTTGAGGAGTATAGAAAATGAGGAGATTTTTCCTTACAGCTACCAGGACTCTTAAAAGACAGGAGTCTTTGTGGTACTATTAAAATGGATAATGAAATTTGGAAAACAGAATTACTTTCATAAACTCATATTTCATTGAAAATTTAATAAGGCTTTATCTCAAATCTAAGACTCTAAAATCACCCAAAGATCATGAAAGTATCGCTAATCCTAGCACAAATTCAGCAGGGTCGAGCATCTGCCACCTCCAGATCACTTGAATGTCACTGCAAAGGAGATAGTCTTCCTGCTGCAATGTATTTTATTTCTTTTATATGCAGCCAAACAAAATAATCTCTTATGATAATCTGTTATTTTATTGCTTTATAAAAAATGTTTTAGAATATTGAAGATCTCAGTCATGGTATGAAGAGAAGCTATCTTGAATATATTTTGATTCAAACTGAATAAACAAAGTCTAAATTTTCATGACCTTTTAGCAATACTTAAATCATGTTATATATTTTGTGATGTGTTACACATTCCTTTACCTTTAGAAATAACTTAGCATGAACGGTGGCTGCCCAAGATGGTAGTCTGGAAACCATAAACTTACCTCTTCCCATGGACACATCAAATCTACAGTGACATATAAAGTAATTCCTGCTGAAAAAGAACTGGAAATCAGCTGAACAGCTCCCTCCACAATCAAGATGGGTAGGAGAGGAGAAGATGGGGTCTTGCCAAAAACCCCATCGCCAGAATAGTGACCCACAAAAGGGAGGAATCCCGTGGGTCTGGAGCTACTCCTTGCAGAGTGAGGAGTTTTTGCCCCACATTAGGCACCCAAGCCTTTGATATCTTTCATGAGAGACAGGGCCCCCAAAGCATGGGGCTTCTGAATCCAGGTTTACAACCAAGGGACTTGGGGGACTGTAAGGTTCCAACATACTGCTTTTAGAGGACTCGTGTACAGGCTCACTCATCCCAGGATACAGAGCAAAGGCAGTGGTCCGAGCAGGCTGGATCACATGTGAAGGAGATTCATGTGCTAATCTTAAGTACCTTACAGAGGGGCAGAGACCACTTGGAACTTTCTTTGGAGATAGAGGTGCTGGCAAGTGCCATTTCTGCACTCTCCTGTTACTGCGTTAATGCTGAAGGGTGTGCACAGACAGGCCTCCTGAAAGCTGCAGGTGTGCTGGGTCCCAGAGCTCATCCCACACGTTGCTAAAGCCACAGGCATGCCCTGCCCCCAGTGCTATTCCACAGCCTCACCAAACCCTGGTTGTGCCTGTCCCCACTGTTTTTCCTCTGCTAAAGACAGGGGCATGCTCCACCCTCAGCACTCTCCCACTGCCTCCTAAAGCTGGTGGGTAGGCACAGTCGACACAGGTCATGCCCCTTGACTGCATGGCCCTGGTGGACAAAGGGACTTGCATTTCTGGGCTCCATGGGACTCTAGCATCAGAAAGACAGTTCTTGGCAGGCTGCTACCCCAGGACACTGCACAGATAGCTGATGGAACATATCCCCAGTAGGCCTGTGAACTAGGCCCGTCTACTTCTGTTGTAGCTTCAGCCAGAGAGACAGACTAATACCCATGATAAACACAGATGTAAAAATTCTCAACAAAACATTAGCAAAACTAAGGGTTGACTCTGAAAAGATACAGTGCAGTACAATGCAGTACAAGGATCATACACCATGCTCAAGTGGGATTTATTCTGGAGATGCATGAATGGCTCAACAACCACAAAATCAATCAACATGGTACACTAAATTAACAAAATGCAGGATAAAATCATATGATCATCACCTTAGTAGATACAGAATAAGCAGTTTACAATATTCAACATTCCTTTATGATAAAAACTCCAAAGTAGGTATAGGGGGAAAATACTTCAACATAATAAAGGCCTTATTTGAAAAACCCACAGCTAACATCTTAATGATAAAAAATTGGAAGCTTTTCCTCTACAATCAGGAAAAAGACAAGGATGCCCACTCCTGCCACTTTTACTCAACACAGTATTTAATGGGGTCCTAACCACAGAATTATGCAATAAAAATAAGTAAAAGGCATCTAAATTGGAAAGGAAGAAGTACAATTTCCACTACTTGCACATGATATGATACTATATACAGAAAACCCTGAAGTCCCCACCAAAAAATGGTCAAAATAAATGAATTCAGTAATATCATGATACAAAATAAACATACAGAAATGAGTTAGTTGTGTTTCTAACATTGTAACTATCAGAAAAAGAAATTAAGAAAACGATCCCACACAACTGCAGCAAACAGAATACTTAGGAATAAATGTAACCAAGTAGGTGAAACACCTGTAAGCTGAAAACTGATGAAAGAAACTGAGGAAGACAAAGATAAACAGAAATATATTCCAAGATCATGGATTGGAATAATTAATATTCTTTTAAATTTCCAAACTACCCAAAACAATCTACAGATTCAACGTAATCCCTATCAAAATTTCAATGGCATTACTCACAGAACTAGAGAAAAGAATCTCAAAATTTGTATGTAACCACAAAGGACCCTGAACAGCCAAAGCAATCTTGAGAAAGAAGAACACAGCTGCAGATTTCATGCTTACTGATTTCAAACAATACTACAAAGCTACAGTAATCAAAATAGTGTGGTATTGGCATAAACACAGACACATAGATCATTAGAACAGAATACAGAGCCCTCAAATAAACCCATGCATACATGGCAAATTAATTTATGGCCAAGGATCCAAGTATATACAATGGGGAAAGGACAGTCTCTTCACTAAATGGTATTGAGAAAACTGGACAGCTACATGCAAAAGAATTGAAACTATATTGCTATCTTATACCTACATAAAATTAACTTAAAATGGATTAAAATCTTGAATGTGAGACCTAAAACCATAAAACTCCTAGAAGAAATCACAGGCTGTAAGCTACTTGACATTTGTCTTGGCCTTGAATTTTTTGATCTGATGTGTAAAAGCAAAGTGAACAAAAGCAAAATAAACAAGTGGGACTACCTCAAACTAAAATGTTTTTGCACGGCAAAGGAAACCATCAACCAATTGATTAAGGACAATCTACTGAATGGGAGAAAGCATTTGCAAATCACATATTTGATAAGAGAATAATCCCCAAATTAAATAAAGACCTGAGCTCAATAGCAAAAAACAAAGTGGTTGAAAAATGGTCAGAGGATCTAAATGGACATTTTTCCAAAGAAGATATACAAGATGGCCAATAGCACATGAAATGATGCTCAGCATCACTGATCACAGGAATGCAAACATATACCACAATGAAGTGCCTCTTCACCCCTGTTGAAATGTCTGCTGTCAAAAAGACAAGAAATAATAGTGTTGGTGAAGATATGGAGAAAAGAGAACCCTCATACACTGTTGGCAGGTATGTAAACTGGTGTAACTGCTATGATAAACAGTGTGGAGATTACACAAAAAATTAAAAGCCAGATACGAGGTCAGCAGATAGTCCTGGCACAGTCCTGTGTACACTGTATACTTCTCTACGTTTAATTCCTAGTGTGCTTGTAAACGTAAGAGTTTGAAGTTGCATGTATGTGCACATACAATTTTTTCTGAATTAGCTAAAACACAATGATGTACAAACAAAGGCAATATATGAAGCAAGATCTTGATGGCCCTTACATTTTTGACCTGTGGCATTCCATGAATAATTAAGTTACTACCAAAAAGTCATCATATATAAAACTATATAATACTACAGAATGTTCAAACTCTCAATCTCTGCTTTGACAGGCTAGAAAAGAGACCCTTTGAGCTAAAATGACACTAACAAGGTCCTACTGAAGTCAGTGCTTTAGGCAGGACTGGGAAGAACCCAGAACCAATTGCCTCTAAATGATCTTCCTATAATCTTACAGTGTGCTGCTGTATATACTGGAGGAAAAAAAAAACGCTATGTCACTTCAGCAAAACTTGAAAAATAGGCACTATAATATGCACTAAACCATAGGAGTGAACTTGGGGACATTGAAATATTCCAGGACTTATTTCTATATAATAATCCTTCTTAGCACACTTACAATGTCTTGTTTTTTGAAATGTTAGCTACCTCCACTTGCTGTGAGCTTCCCCTAAATATCTTACATTTGAAAACAAAGAATGACCAAAAAATACACAGTAACCAGAAGTAAACCATAATGTTAGACTTAGTTTTGTGGTGGCATATGTCACTGCACAATGGGTCATTGTGCAAACTCATGGAGAAGACATTTAAACAGCAGTATAGCTAATGCCGTGGTAAAGAGAAATCAAAGAGAAAGCAGGTCTGTGAGAAACGCTGTCATGCCAGTGCAACAAAGGGAGAGCAGGATAAGCTGAACTCATTCTCATTAAGCTCATAGGGAATTGTGGCACTAGACAAAGGCATTGTTACAGATAAAACCTGAGGCTTAAATAAGACAATCACCATTCACCTCAGTGACAAGGCTTAAAGCTTATTTAATAAATTCCCAATGAAATATTTATAAGCGGATACAAATTCTAATTAGCCAAGAGTCATTTTATTAAAGGAAACTAATAATGAGCCTTCTAAACCGATATGCTTTCCCTTCAGTGCTAAAGAAAATAATCATATAGAGTCATTTTTATTTGGGGGGAATATAATAGATGTTCCATAATACCATAATTGACATAATCTAATGAGGAGAATAAGCCATAGCCTTCTTCTTTAATCAAAGTAATTTGTGTGATTGTTTTAGGCATCACTGGTACAACATTCAGAAACACTTAATTTCTGTCTTTAAGGCATGCTGTATCAGGAACCAACAGTTTTAGTGACTAGAAATGGGACACCGTAAGCGAAGGAAGATACCGAGAAAGGAGAACACCCAGGTAAACTTCAGAGAACACAGGACAGCGAACGGGGCGCAGGGGGAGCTACATGCTGACCTCGACAGCTGTGAAATTGTGCCTGTTTTCCTCAGCGGCCTGGCGTAGGAAGGAAGGCACAGCATCACGCACTGATCCAAGTTAGAGGACCCGTGGGATCTGGAGGTAAAACTCTGTAGGTAAGAACAGGTACTTGGTTTAAGAGCGGTGTGAGCTTCAGCAATTTATTTAACTTTGCGAATTGCAACTTCCTATTTGCACAATTGAGATAAATCTCAACTCATTATGCTGTGCGGATTGAATTAGATAAACCAAATTGATGATTGCCTGATAAATGGTGGACGGTCTAGAACTGATAGCTGTTATTACTACTGTTATTGCTATGAGACTATGCTCTTAAGTGGAATAAAGAAAAATCATCAGAATTCAGGAAACCAAGATTTATGAGAATAGATTTTTAGAGTGTCAGTGTGCAGAAACCTTGAAATACCAAGAAAGACGGCAGGCGGCCTCCTCAGGAAATGGGAAAGACTCGTGAAGAGCGTTCACCTGGCTTCCTCTCTTTCCGACCTGGCGAGACCGCGGTGCATCACGATCCTTCATCCAAATAATGTGTTGGCTGTAACTTCTGGCTCTGAGTCATCCATAATTTCCCCGATGTACTTTTCACAGTGAATGCAGCCATCTACTGAAGTCCTTTCAGTGTTAATTCACAAGATACGACAGCGAGGGTTGCTGAAAGCATGCTGTGCTGGGGCACCTGTCCTCTCCCACCTCCTGCCCACTCCTCATGCATTTCCAGTGTTGGTGAGCATCGTACTTGCCACTGGGCACGTCAGCCTCCCCCCCTGGCTTCTGCGACACCAAACTTCCCTGCTTTTCCCTACTTGCCAGAGTGCACACTGGTTTGTCAAGTTCGCATATTACAAGTTCAGCAAACACCGAGTGATTATCTGGAAAATCATTTCTATCCTTGAACTCCTTAAATGCTTTTAAGAAATATGATTGTTCCTACATGTGTGATAATTTCTGTCCCACTCAAGATAGAAGATGTCAAACCTAGTTTTTGTCCTCTTACGTGGGACCTCAACATTTTACTGTTCACCAGGGTCCATGTGGACCCTTCTTTCCATGAACTTTATCCTTAGAGAGGAGGTAATCATGGCCCGAGGATCATTAAACATTTTTGAACTGACAGTTTCTAAATGCACGTGTCCACATTGTCTGCTCTGAACTACAGACTCACCAACCCAACAGTCACTGTCTCACCCAGGGGTCTTAAGCTTAATGTTAAAACCAAACAAGCAAACCAAAAATGATTGCGCTTGTACAAAAGCCTGTATTTTCCAATTGATTGCAATTTATATTCTAAGCTTGCTCACTTATTGTTATAGTTTTAAATATCTATAAATTATATAACTTCCATTAAATGGCCAGAACACAGTACCTTTAAAACACAGACATGATCATTTGTCTTAAACCTTTAAATAGCTTCCAATTGTCCATCAGATAAAATCCAAGCTCCACACTCCAACCTGAAGTGCTCTGTCCGGCCTGGGTCCTCTTGCAGGAGCAGCAGTGTCACAGGTGGGCCTCCTTCCAGCTGCCCGAAGACAAGCTCTCTTCCCCCCATAAGGAGGGCGCCTGCTCTCTGTCCTTACCTGGAACCCATTCTCTCTATGGAGCTGGGGTCTTCTCATAGCCCAAGTCTCATACTAAATGTTGCCTCTTTAGAGAAAATACCACTAACATTGGCCCACTCCATTATTCTCCATCTATTTACCTTTTTGTTTTCTACATAGCCTTCATCACAATTTTAATTATATATAATAAAGTTTTATTGTGTGTCATTCCCCCACATACCCCAAACACATACACACACCGTGGCCTTGGAAGAGCCAGAGCCACAGAGCACAGGGGCTGAGCTGCCCGCTCATTACCCAGCACAGAATCCATGCTTGGCACATGGCAGACAAACCAGGACGACGCCAGCCAATGCACACGGGAAACACCAGCACTTTCTGACCATGTGAAATAGGTTGTTTATGCACAAGCAAATTCTTATCAGGAAGCAGCGAAGTTCCAAAAATATTTTGTGTTTGTAAATGTCCTTAAAAAATAGGTCACTTTATTTTCATATTTAACTTTGTTTTTGACATCGAATTTTCATTTTATAATCCAGGGGGAAAACGGCTTACACCAAGGGGAGAAAATGTCCAAGATCTGTGTCCTATTTGACCACAGCAATCTTTATACTAAATTTGTTTTGAGGATAAAGTTTTTCACTGTAATAGCCAACTCAAAGGGAAAATTATTTTACATATTATGTATTTACAGTTAGGATTGAGTTTATTTTTGAAACTTCAAGCAAATCTAATTATGCTGCTTAGTTTGATTTCATAGAAGCAGTGTATTTGCAAAGCCTCAAATGAACATAGCTTTACATTCCAAATTCTCAAGAAAATACTGGAATTTTCTTGAATATGGTCGTAACCCACCCTACTAGTGTTGCTTGGCTTTTAATAATAGAATTATTCTGCCAATATTTAAAATTATTTTGTAACTAATATAGCACTTTCAGAATAGGCAATGATACTTTCTTGAGAATGCTTTTGTATTATAAACCAGCATAGTTTATTTTTGCTTCAGAGTTTATGTTATTGGGAATGTATTATTATATCTTAATGGTTTCATTAAATAATTATATTACTTCATATAAATGTAAAATAATGGACTCAAAATAGTCTTCTGTCCTTCAAAATTATTTTAAAAGGAGACTTAGAAAACCAACTTAAAGTTAACTTTTCTTATGTAAAAATATTTACCAAAAAATATCATTCTTGCCACAGTGGGACACTGTGAAGCTGCCACTCATTTCCCACTGTACAACTAAAATTACATGTGGAAAACAGTTCATATTGTTATTTCATAGTTCTTGAACAAAGAAAATCTGACTGATTGCAATCATTTCCACAGCCAGAGAAGAATACAAAAAAAATTCAAATATATCATTTTAGGCTTCTATCTACAAAACTTTAAGAAGTGAACTTAAATGAAAAATCCTCCACTCCTGTCCAGATTGCATAAAACAGCTGTGAATTCAGATTCCACACTTCATCTTTCATTTTGATGTGCATTCTTTTGATCCCTGGAAAGAAATATATTTATAATTTCCAAAAGAACTACCTCAGAGGTAAGTGGTATCCAAATATTGTTCAGCAGAGATAAAAAATACACAGTGTCAGTGGCATTTGGCTGTGGATTGATGATACATTGCACAAGAATATAGAGACATCATTCCTATAAAACTTGTAACATTATGGTTTAGGGACTATTTAACCTTTAACACAAATCATTTTTATTTTCCCGCTGGAATTTAAAGCATTTTATTCTGTTATATTGTATTTCTTTTTGTTTCTCCATTTTGCCTGTACTCTGACTACTGAAAATTTTGTCCCTGGCAAGCTGTAAAGAACAAATGAATAAGGAACACGATCACAGGGCAAACAAACTGGGAAAAGACGGAGAACCAATCTCCTGAGAAGGTATATTTTTAATGTAAATGAGCCTAAGTCCCTGCCAACAAGAGATTTTTTAAAATTAGAAACAAATTGGTTTTATGTTTTTTTTCTGATGACTTCTGCCAGATAAACCTATAAGTAAATAATAACAAATAGACAATATGAAAAATAAACAATTGGCAGCAGTAAATGTTATCCCGGTGTTTTTCTTACTTAATGTTGGAGAATCAGTTCTATTAGGATTACCTGAAGGCCCATCACTGACAGTGTGTAAAGAGAAGACAATAAACTTGAAGTGCTCTTCAAAATAAGAGGAAGAGGGGAGTCTGAGAGAGAATTTCATTTCATCAACAACCTGACACCAGCGATGAATTCTGACTCTCCTCATTGCTGTATTTGGTGAAGATGTGTGTGTTGTTTAAGGAGCTCAGATGTGTTGCATGTGGTGAGATTTAACATGTCTTTCCATTCTGACAGAGTAACATTGTAGTTGGTACACAGCGCCAAAGAGAAATATAAAGAATAAAACATTTTGAGTTCTACTGGGACAATAAAAATGATTTGTATTAAAGGTTAAATAGTCCCTGAACTATAATGTCACAAATTTTATAGGAGTGATGTCTCTCTATGCTGGCACAATGCATCTTCAGTTCACTGCCAAGAACCGTGACATGGTACATTTCTATTTCTGCAGAACTGTATTCGGATAGCATTTGCCTCTCAATAGACCGTTCTGGATACAGGAATAATGAATGTTTTATCTAAAAATGAAATAAGGGTTCATGACCCCAAAAGGCACAATAAATCATTTAGCATAAAGGTTACTGGTAAAGTGTTTGCTATGTTACTATATTTTTTGTTTCTTTAATTTTTAAAGCATTTTAAAGTTATTTCTATACAGAACAGGAACTAGTTTTATTTAATATAAATTAAGACTTGAAGTCATTAACTTTGCCTTTTTATAAAACATCCTTGAGATGTGGGAGTTTTTCAAAGCTTAGTAATTAATTATATTTAGGAGGCAGTTTTATAAAAGGATGCACAGAATTGACAATTATCTACTGAAGTCAGATTATACAAGGAAACTCTAAATATTTTAATTAAATGGATGTCATAGTCAAATGTGCTTCATACATTCAGAAAAGCCTAAGTGAGTATTAAGTTTTGTATACATATGGGAAATATGTCACAGTCCTTAAAATAACTGAGAAATGTAACTTCATAACCTTTATTTTCATGTGGCTACTTGGGTCTTACCCCAAGTTAGTACAGGTATTCTGAACTAGTAAATGGAAATTTCAATGGAAGGCTGATGTCTTATTTTAGGATATTTTCTGGAAAGGGCCTTACCTTTTATAAGCATTTCTCTTAGGCTATAGTTTTGGTATAGCATGCAGTATTATAGTCAGTGCAATCTTAAGAAAGAAGAACAAAGCTGAGGGTGTCATGCTCTCTCAGTTCAAGCTATGCTACAAAATTATTATATGAAAACAGTATGGTATCAGTGCAAAAATATACACATACTATCAATGGAAAATCCAGAAATAAACCCATACCTATATAGTCAGCTAGTCTGTAACAAAGGAGGCAAAAATATACAATGGGGAAAACAGTCTCTTCAATAAATGGTGTTGGGAAAACTGAACAGTTGGGTGCCAAAGAATGAAACTGGACTATACACAAAATAAAAATACATACACCATACACAGAAATAAACCCCAAATGGATTAATGACCTAAATGTGAGACCCGAAACCAATAAAACTCCAAAAAAAAAAATAAGCAGTAAACTTTTGAACACAAACATTAGCAAATTTTTCTGGATTTGTCTCCCCATTTAAGGCAAACAAAAGGAAAAATAACAAGTGGGACTACATCACACTAAAAAGCTCTGCACAGCAAAGAACAATTGACAAAATGAAAAGGCAACTTACTGAATAGAAGAATATATTTGTTAATAACATATGATATAAGGGGTTGCTATCCAAAGTACATAAAGAACTCATACAACACCAAAAAAAATCCAATTAAAATATGGGGAGAGGACATAAACTGACATTTTTCCACAGAAGACATACAGATGGCCAATAGACACATGAAAAGATGCTCAACACCACTAATCATCAGATAAATACAAATCAAAACCACAATGAGATATCACTTCACATCCATCAGAATGGCAGACATCAACAAGAGAAGAAATACTAAGTTTTGGCAAGAATGTAAAGAAGAGGGAACCCTGGCACACTGCTGGTGGGAATGTAAAACAGTGGGGCCACTAAGGAAAACAGTATGGAGGTTGCTCAAAAAAATAAAAATAGAAATATTATATGGACTAGTAATTTTTCTTCTGAAAATTTACCTGAAGAAAACAAAATCACTAATATGAAAAGATATATGCCCCCTATATTCACAGCAGCCAAACTACTGAAGCCACCTGGGTCCAGCAATAGAGGAACCGATAAAGAAGACAATATATATATATATGAAATGGAATATTACTTAGCTGTAAAAAAGAAAGGAATGTTACAATTAGCAACAACATGGATAGACCTAGAGGATATTAAGCTAAGTGAAATAAACCAGACAGAGAAAGACAAATAGTGTATAATTTAACTTATATATGGAAACTAAAAAAATAAAAAAGATAAGCAAAACAGAAATTGAATCATAAATAAAGAGAACGGACTGGTGGCTGTCATAGGAGAAGGGGGTAGAGGGATGGGTAAAACAGCTGAAGGGGATAAAAGGTACAAACTTCCAATTATAAAATAAATAAGCCACAGGAATGAAAAGAACAGCACAGGGAATATAGTCAGTATTTATAATAATTTTGTATGGTGACAGGTGGTAACTGCATTTATTATCAGGGCAAGCATTTTGTAATGTATATAATTGTCAAATCACTATGTTGTACAACTGAAACCAATATAATATTGTATATCAACTATACTTCAATAAAAAAGTACTACTACAGAAAGAAATGGTGCCTTAAGTTGCAGTTTTTAACATAGATACACTTGATACATTTTAACATAGAAACACATCAGAATATGGTTTAACTTACAAATTTACATTTCTTAGATTCATACAGAAAAATATGTGTTTTTTAAAAAGAATTTTGTAAAAACAGTAACAAGTGGAAATACTGTTTGATTTCAGTGTCAGACAGAGGAGGCAAGAGAAAGTGGTGGGAACTGTGGTCCATTAGAGAGCAGCCAAGGATCAGCCAACACGGCAATCAGCGCTTTGTAAGAATGCTGGTCTGGAGTTTGGAACTCTTCCAATTTTGCAAATGAGCCTGCAAATTGGGATTTTGACCTTATATCTCAGGCTTGTTGAGTCCTGGATCTGAAACCCAAGACTTATATCTTTTACTTCAAAGCTTCCTAATCCAACTTCCATCTTTTTATAAAAGAAGGAACTGAAATTCAGAAAATTAAAATCATTTTTCCAAACACACAGGGCAAGGTAATAAACATAAAAAATGTATTATGCTACTGGAAAATATCATGGGATATGCTACATTTAAAATATGTCTATCATTAATAACTTCGTTGTGATTAAATTTTTTAATCAATCTGCCAGTAAAGACCGAAGAATGCCAAAGACATAAACTCTACCAAAAGAACACAGATCGTAGTCTGTTTTTGGAATATTTCAAATTTGACCTGAATGTAGGTTTAGGCCAGACAATTTCTAAATATTTTTGTTGTTGTAAAAGGCTAAAGGCAGAACTCCCAATTACATTTTAGAGCAAGTGTCTCACAGAGAAGTAAATTTTAAAACATGCAATTATTTCATAATTTCAGATGGCCGTTAACAACTAACATAGGCCACAAACTCTGCATGACTAAATTGTCCTAACAGGCTCTCTGCACTGTGTGAGACACTGTCCAGCCCCAGCAGTATAGCTGCACCCTCTGGCCCTTACACAGCAAAGCCAAGAGAAGCTCATTAAAAATGAAATGCATTTGGTAAGCACTCAGTATAGCCAGTGCCAGTTGGAAAATGAACTTCTGCTGACTCTGCCAAACTGATTTTGTTTAGTATATGAAAAGATTATAAAAAGGCATTTTCTCTCTCTTGGCAATACTGTCTCAAACTATGTTGATTTTCTAGGCTAAAGTAAATAAAATTGTGTTTTGACATAAATATATTGTAAACTACATGTTCAAAGACAATAAAAAAACGACCAGACAACTTTAGGTTAATTAGTTGCTAAGTCTTAAATGCTAAATACCTGACTTACAGCACTTCAACGATGCCTTTTCCTCAGCATATAAAATAAGGTTAAAATGTTCTAAGATTAAGCATTGTTTAGGGAACACTTTAAAAACTGCCTCATATCATTAATTGGCATTCAATAAGTTCCCGCTAATCCTTCTCGAAATTGTAACTTAGAGGAGCAACAGCAAATTCCAGCCTTATTTTTTCTTCCTAAATATACATTAACCTTTGCCTTACAATTTGGCATAAAAGGAGGTCCTCAGCTTATAGCTTTCTTATAACTCTTCCTTCTAAAGTCACAGATATTTTTTTCTAAGCATGAAATACTCTGTAAATCAAAATTCACAATGAACCTACATGTACACATCACTGCACATGCAAACAAGCAAGAATTACACACAAGAGTCAACGCCTCCAACTGCACAAAAAGTGAGACCTGAGTTATCTAGTAATTTTTTGCCTTTGTCTTTGGAAAACATCTCACTCTAGATAAAGTTCACCACAGGTTTTTCTAAAGACCTGGTCACTTAGAACATTACCTAAGATGGCAAAGCTCTGTGAGGAGGAGAATCTGGGTGTTTGTAAACACTTCTTCTGGGCTCCCCTATTCACATGTGCTTTTGTTCTTAAGACTACTCGGGGGCTGACTTGCTCTTACAAGTGCACCCGGAGTTCTCCAGGGCAGGTGCGATTTAGTCACTGTGCACAGAAGAGATGTTTCTGTCCTTATGGGATGGCATTCTTGTGGAGAAAGATGGCCAAGAAACAAGAAAGCAGGTAAATACATAAAAATCACACAGCTGTGAGTGTGATGTACAAGAATCAAACTGGGTAAAGGGACGGAGTGGCTGACAGTCTCTGAAAGTATGAGCTGAAAGGTTCTGCTCCTGAACAGCATACTGTGAATCCTTAATCAGAATATAAATATTTGCTTTTCTATACTTTCTCTCATTCCCCTCTTAATCTCATCTCAGTAACTGGCCTTAAATTTTATGTGATGATAACATGAAGAAGAGGGGGGGACTTCCGGGAAGATGGTGGCATGAGCAGGGCGGCGGAAATCTCCTCCCAAACTATACATATCTATGAAAATACAGCAAATACAACTATTCCTAAAAGAGAGACCAGAATACACAGGAAAGCACACAGCGTGCATCTGCACCTGAGAGGACAAGGCACCCCGCAAGGCGGGTAAGATACGGAGTCGTGACCCAGTGGGACCCGAGCACTCCCCCACCCCAGTGCACCGGTGGGAGGAGAGGCTTCAGAGCTGGGAGGGAGTGGAAGCACAGGCCCGCCGAATAACCAGCCCCAGTGATCTGTGCCGGGAGCACTGACACACTTCACGCGGTGTAGCAGAGATTAGAGAGACAGAGGGGCAGATTCCAAGACGGCAAGTCCACCCAGCTGGTTCCCAGACACACAAAAAAAGTGCATGCTTTTTTAGCGGTCTTAAAGAGACAGGGGCCCAAAGGAGGAGCTGGATCGTCCCAGCATACTCAGCCAAGCAGGCTGGGAGCCCTGGGGAATTTTGGTCCCCTTGGACTGTGGCTGGGAAAAGCAGTCATATGGAGACTTCCCACAGAAATCAGCAGCCTCCCATTTGTTCTCTGCCCGGCCACAGTCACAAAGGGCCCAGCGGAGCGGGGTGGCAGCGGAATAGTGGAGCAGCAGCACCACCTACAGGTTCCTAACAGAAACTACACCTGGCAGGCATTTTTTTTCTCTATTTTCCCTTTCTCCATAATTTCTTTTATCGGACCACTTCTAACGCCATGAAAAGACTGAGAAATATGGTACAAAAACAAAACTTACCGAGAAAACCCACCACCAGACTACCCCAGAGAGGGAGTCTGAAGGGATGGACATACACAATCTTTCTGAAAAAGAATTCAGAATAAAAATCATAAGCATACTGATGGATTTACAGAGAAATATGCAAGAGCTGAGGGACGAACTGAGGGAAGTGAGGAAAGACAATGCAGAGATGAGACAAGCGATCGATGGGCTTAGCAGCAGACTGGACAAGATGCAAGAGACTGTTAATGGAATAGAAATCAGAGAACAGGAATACAGAGAAGCGGAGGCAGAGACAGATAAAAGGAACTCTAGGAATGAAAGAATTTTAAGAGAACTGTGTAACCAATTCAAACTGAACAATATTCGCATTATACGAATACTAGAGGAAGAAGAGAGAGAAAAAGCGATAGAAAATGTCTTTGAAGAAATAATTGCTGAAAACTTCCCCAAGCTGGGGAAGGAAATAGTCTCTCAGACATTGGAAGCCCACAGATCTCCCAACAGAAGGGACCCAAGGAAGACAACACCAAGACACATAATAATTAAAATGGCAAAGATCAAAGATAAAGACAGAGTATTAAAGGCAGCTAGAGAGAGAAAAAAGATCACCTACAAAGGAAAACCCATCAGACTATCATCAGACTTCTCAAAAGAAACATTACAGGCCAGAAGAGAAAGGCATGATATATTTAACGTAATGAAACAGAAGGGCCTCGAACAAAGAATAATGTATCCAGCACAATTATCATTTAAATTCGAGGGAGAGATTAAACAATTTCCAGAAAAGCAAAAACTGAGGGAATTTGCCTCCCATAAACCATCTCTTAAGGATATCTTAAAGGGACTGCTCTCTCCTAAGGCTAAAAAGATGTCACCAGAGAAAATAAAATCATAGCAAAGAAAGCAGATCATCCAAATACTAACTAAAGGCAAAGAATAAAACACCTAGTATATAAAGAATTGAGGAGGAAGAATAAGAAGGAAGAGAAATAAAGAATCATTAGACTGGGTTTACAATAACTTAACAAGAAAGTTAAGTTAGACGGTCAGATAGTAGAGAAGCTACCCTTGAACCTTTGGTAACCACGAATCTAAAGCCAGAAATGGCAATAAGTACATATTTATGGATAATCACCCTAAATGTAAATGGATTGAATGCACCAATCAAAAGACACAGAGTAATAGAATGGATAAAAAAGCAAGACCTATCTATATGCTGCTTACAGGAGACTCACCTCAAACCCAAAGATATACACAGACTAAAGGTGAAGGGATGGAAAGAGATATTTCATGCAAACAACAAGGAGAAAAAAGCAGGTGTTACAGTACTTGTATCAGACAAAATAGACTTCAAAACGAAGAAAGTAGCAAGAGATAAAGAAGGACAGTACATAATGATAAAGGGGTCAGTCCAACAAGAAGATATAACCACTATAAATATATATGCACCCAACACAGGAGCACCAGCTTATGTGAAACAAATACTAACAGAATTAAAGGAGGAAACAGACAGCAATGCATTCATCTAAGGAGACTTCAACACACCACTCACTCCAAAGGACAGATCAACCAGAAAGAAAATAAGTAAAAACACAGAGGTACTGAACAATACACTAGAACAGATGGACCTAACAGACATCTACAGAACTTTATGCCCAAAAGCAGCAGGATACACATTCTTCTCAAGTGCACATGGAACATTTTCCAGAATAGACCACATACTAGGCCACAAAAAGAACCTCGGTAAATTCAAAAATATTGAAATCCTACCAATCAACTTCTCAGATCACAAACGTATAAAACTAGAAATAAATTTTAGAAAGAAATCAAAAAGGCTCACAAATACATGGAGACTTAACAACACTCTCCTAATTAATCAATGGGTTAATGACCAAATCAAAACAGAAATCAAACAATATATGGAGACTAATGACAACAACAGCACAAAGCCACAACTTCTGTGGGATGCAGCAAAGGCAGTTCTAAGAGGAAAGTATATTGCAATCCAGGCCTATTTAAAAAAGAAAGAACATTCCCAAATGAATAGTCTAAAGACACAATTACTGAAATTGGAAAAAGAAGAACAAATGAGGCCCAAAGTCACCAGAAGGAGGGACATAATAAAGATTAGAGAAGAAATAAATAAAATTGAGAAGAATAAAACAATAGAAAAAATCAATGAAACCAAGAGCTGGTTCTTTGAAAAAATAAACAAAATAGATAAACCCCTAGCCAGACTCATTAAGAGAAAAAGAGAATCTACACACATAAACAGAATCAGAAATGAGAAAGGAAAAATAATGACGGACCCCACAGAAATACAAAGAATTATAAGAGAATATTATGAGAGTCTATATGTTAACAAGCTGAAAAACATAGAAGAAATGGACAACTTCTTAGAAAAATACAACCTTCCAAGACTGACCAAGCAAGAAACAGAAAAACTAAACAGACCAATCACCAGCAACGAAATTGAATCGGTAATCAAAAAACTACCCAAGAACAAAACCCCCGGACCTGATGGATTCACCTCTGAATTCTACCAGACATATAGAGAAGAAATAACACCCATTCTCCTTAAAGTTTTCCAAAAAATAGAAGAGGAGGGAATACTTCCAAACTCATTCTATGAAGCCAGCATCACTCTGATACCAAAACCGGGCAAAGACCTCACCAAAAAAGAAAATTACAGACCAATATCCCTGATGAACGTAGATGCAAAAATACTCAACAAAATATTAGCAAACCGAATTCAAAAATACATCAAGAGGATCATACACCATGATCAAGTGGGATTCATCCCAGGGATGCAAGGATGGTACAACATTCGAAAATCCATCAACATCATCCACCACATCAACAAAAAGAAGAACAAAAACCACGTGATCATCTCCATAGATGCTGAAAAAGCATTTGACAAAATTCAGCATCCATTCCTGATTAAAACTCTCAACAAAATGGGTATAGAGGGCAAATACCTCAACATCATAAAGGCCATATATGACAAACCCACAGCTAACATCATACTTAATGGCGAGAAGCTGAAAGCTTTTCATCTAAGATCGGGAACAAGACAGGGATGCCCACTCTCTCTGCTGTTATTCAACATAGTAGTGGAGGTCCTAACCACGGCAATCAGACAAAACAAAGACATACAAGGCATCCAGACTGGTAAAGAAGAAGTCAAATTGTCACTATTTGCAGATGACATGATATTGTACATAAAAAACCCTAAAGACCCCACTCCAAAACTACTAGAACTAATATCTGAATACAGCAAAGTTGCAGGATCCAAAATTAACACACAGAAATCTGTTGCTTTCCTGTACACTAACGATGAACTAACAGAAAGAGAAATCAGAAAAACAATTCTATTCACAATTGCACCAAAAAGAATAAAATACCTAGGAATAAACCTAACGAAGGAAGTGAAAGACCTGTACCCTGAAAACTACAAGACACTCCTAAGAGAAATTAAAGAGGACACTAACAAATGGAAATTCATCCCATGCTCTTGGCTAGGTAGAATAAATATTGTCAGAATGGCTATACTACCTAAAGCAATCTACAGATTCAACGCAATCCCTATCAAAATACCAACAGCCTTCTTCAATGAACTGGAACAAATAATTCTAAAATTCATATGGAACCACAAAAGACCCTGAATAACCAAAGCAATCCTGAGAAGGAGGAATAAAATGGGGAATTATGCTCCCTGACTTCAAGTTCTACTACAAAGCCACAGTGAACAAGACAATTTGGTATTGGCACAAAAAGAGACCCACAGACCAGTGGAACAGAATAGAAAATCCAAACATTAATCCAAACTTATACATTCAAATAATATATGATAAAGGAGCCTTAGATATACAATGTGGAGATGACAGCCTCTTCAGCAACTGGTGTTGGAAAAACTGGGCAGCTACGTGTAAGAGAATGAAACTGGACTACTGTCTAACTCCATACACAAAAGCAAACTCGAAATGGATCAAAGACCTGAATGTAAGTCATGAAACCATAAAACTCTTAGAAAAAAACATAGGCAAAAATCTCTTGGACATAAACACGAGTGACTTCTTCATGAACATATCTCCCCGGGCAAGGGAAACAAAAGCAAAAATGAACAAGTGGGACTATATCAAGCTGAAAAGCTTCTGTACAGCAAAGGACACCATCAGTAGAACAAAAAGACATCCTACAGTATGGGAGAATATATTCATAAATGACGTATCCGATAAGGGGTTGACATCCAAAATATATAAGAACTCATGCACCTCAACAAACAAAAAGCACATAATCCAGTTAAGAAATCGGCAGAGCACATGAATAGACACTTCTCCAAAGAAGAAATTCAGATGGCCAACAGGTACATGAAATGATGCTCCACATTGCTAATCATCAGAGAAATGCAGATTAAAACCACAATGAGATATCACCTCACACCAGTGAGGATGGCCAACATCCAAAACACAAACAACAAATGTTGGCGAGGATCTGGAGAAGGGGGAACTCCTACACTGCTGGTGGGAATGCAGATTAGTTCGACTGTTGGGGAGAGCAATATGAAGGTTCCTCAAAAAACTCAAAATAGAGATATCATTTGACCCAGGAATCCCACTCCTAGGAATTTACCCTAAGAATGCAGCAGCCTAGTTTTAAAAAGACATATGCACCCCTATGTTTATAGCAGCACTATTTACAATAGCCAAGAAATGGAAGCAACCTAAGTGTCCATCAGTAGATGAATGGATAAAGAAGATGTGGTACATATACACAATGGAATATTATTTAGCCATAAGAAGAAAACAAATCTTGCCATTTGCAACAACATGGATGGAGCTAGAGGGTATTATGCTTAGTGAAATAAGCCAAGCCGAAAAAGGCAACTATCAAATAATCTCTCTCATATGTGGAGTATAAGAACAAAGACAAAAACTGAAGGAACAAAACAGCAGCAAACTTATAGAACCAATGAATGGACTAATAGTTACCAAAGGGAAAGGAACTGAGGTGGGAAGGGAGGGATAAGGGGGAAAAGGGGGCATTACGATTAGCAGACATAATGTTGGGGGGCGCGGGGAACACTGTAGAACTCAGGGAAAACAAGTAATGATTCTATAGCATCTCACTACGCTGATGGACAGTGATTCTAATGGGGTTGGTGTGGGGACCTGATGAAGGGGGTAGTTTAATAACCATAATATTGCACATGTTATTGTAGATTAATGATACCAAAATAAATTATATAAAAAAAAAAGAAGAGGGGGAAATGTTCTGAAGAATGAAAACCCTAGACTATCTGGTTTTAGAGTCCACGTGCCTGTACGTTCCAGTTTACTTTGTGTGCGAGGCAGAAAGGGACCACCACGGCCTTGCGGTAGTCTTTCTTTGTGGGTTTTTACCGTGACACACATTTGTTTTCATTTAGTGTACATAGTACAGTTGGGGTGCTCTCACATGTACTCTCCTGCCACTAAATGAAGTAACCTATCCACCGTCCCATGGGCTCAGGCAGTGAGGATGCTTTTCTGAAGCTCAGGTTGAGATCTGAGGCCCCGTCTATTAGTCATGTGGAAGGAATCCTCTAGGGTGAAATTATCCTCATCCTCACTATTAAACAGACTAGATGGAAGTCATTTTTCAGTTGAACAGTACAGCTGGGATCTTTGGAGAATATTAGCACACAAAGTGAGTGCAAGACTGAACAGTAGTTTAGTGAAATGCAGCACGTAGAATGCTTAATCCAGTATCCATACAACACCAATAAAAACACTTACACACACACACACATATGTGCAATCTAGAACTCCTAAAAAATTCATATTTAGATTAGGTTTAGATTATAACAACTGACTCTGAATATTATAGGACTATGACATCATTATTTCCCTTTTACTTTATGATTTGCCCTTTAGGCCCATGTTAAATGTTTCATGTAATTTTTTTGGTTGCGTGATGAAGGAAATATATGTAAAATTTTTTCTTCAGAGAATATACTACTTTTTTTTGAAAATTAAGGGCATGGGAAGCTTTTTAACTAGTACATTTCTAATAATTCATATTTACCCCAGAGTGAAATGAAAAGAAAAACTATATGGGTACAAAAACATGCCAGTTTCTAAGTTGACACAAAGTCTACCTAGAATCTGTAAAGATTTAGGGGACCCAAGGATAGTAGAATGCAATCCACATACAGACAGAGTAAATCTTAAAATGCATGAGCATGTGTATGTGAGCTAGGTTAGGTGGTTGGTAACTCCTCCTAAAGGCAAAAGGAAGCAATACATACCAAGGTTGTGTCTTATTAATGAATTAGATCATGAGATTCTATAAATGTAGTAAGCAGGGACATAAAAGATTAATTAGCTCATTATTTTAGATAAATTCTCAGGAAAGAACAGAACTAGGATATCTACAATACCTTTATCTTGAAGATTCGTAACACTTTTAATTGCAAGTGAGTGGGCATTTAACAGGAGGGGGACAGGGGGAAAGAAGGTGAGCAAGACAAACAGCTAATGAACACTGAGTAGCTTATTTGAAAACATATTAATTTTCATTATATAATTTTAATATGTTGGTGACTCATGATTTTTTCACCTTTGTTCCCCCAGCAATTCAAACTGAGATAAAATTGATCACGTTTAATTTTGTTTTTGTTCAAGCTAAACAGTCTCATTAGGAGTGACAGGGATACAGTGGCACTAAGGTTACAGCTGGATATGCCCAGAGAGGAGAGAAAATTCGGTTGGTTAAATACCATTGGCTGGAGCCTGTCAGGTAAGGGAAGGGCCTCGGTTTTTCATAGGTAACATATTTGGATGGACAGGAGAGATGACAGGAGCAGAAAACATCACCTTAACATTGTTAAAGGTCTACTGGAGGATCATGGGGCTTTTTCTGAAGGGCTCAGCACTCTAGCGACTACATCGGAGGGCACCCGGGCAACCACAGTCTGTGACGAATCAAGAAGCTAATTTATGCTGTCCCCAGGGAACTGATATGCAAATCCAAGCAGCTGGTTTCCGGGAGCACGCCCTCTCACTATCAGTTTTGTTTTGCCATGCCTCAGGAACATGGATTCATGCCATCAATTCCTACTCTGAGGCCCAGACTTCCAGGGAAGTGCTGGTACAACAATCTAGCAAGAGGGGATGCAATGCCGATGGAAGGGGATGGAGGGTGATGAGGGCAGTCTAAGGGAAAGGCCCTTAGGCAAAGGGTTCGCAATGCTCTTCTTAAAATAATGATTTCCTCATTCATCTACTAGGAATGAAAAATCATCATATTACCAAGCTGGTTCTGTAGATTTTTAGAAAAACTCAGCCCTCACAGTTTATTTTCTTCCAGAAATTATGAGAGCGAGAAAATGAGAATGAAGAGAAAATTTCCAAAGTGAAAAATCCCATCAATTTAAAGCAGTTAATTATGTGGAAATCACTAACATGTTACAGAAAAAATAATCTGGCCTGGCTATCACTTTAGGTGTCCTATATAGACAAGTAAGTACCCAGTCTGGGTTTGGAGGTTTTGATAACACAGTATATTTCTGTACCTAGACAAGCATAATGAAGTGAAGAGTTAAACAGTTAGTTACTCAGTAAATCTGATGAATAAAGCAACCTAGAAATTTCTACCTTGTGTTTTTCAGTGAATTCCATTCATACTCATCCAATAATCTTTGTTGGAGAGATTTCAGCAGTACATCTGAATTGGCATTTCTAGATTATACTACGGAGTCTTTAAATATTGCCCCATAGCAGGCAGAAAAAAGTAATCTAACTTGCACTTAGAATCAGTTCACATCTCAATCTCTGCAGTTAATTTGCCTTCCATATGGAAATGCTTCAAGTAATTTCTTTTATAGTGATTCCACTCCATTTTAAACCCAAAGTTTTATACATTGTAACATAGAGAATATCAGGTAGCTATTCAGCTTCACAACTTCTGGAGTCCAAGTGCAACATTTAGGTACACATTTCTACTGTCTTTATGGCCCCCTCTAAACTGCATTTATCATCTTTTCTGAGGTTGCTTCAGGGACCTTGGACATCTCATCAGGTTTCCTTTTGAGAATGTGACCCAGCCGTCTAGGGGATGGACTTGTCCAAAGCATCCAGATCAGCTTGGTAACTACCCACGCTTTAACACATAAGCCAAGCAAGGTTTAGAATTTTCATAAAATGTT
Source organism: Smutsia gigantea (assembly GCA_032199065.1). Lineage (NCBI taxonomy): Eukaryota > Metazoa > Chordata > Mammalia > Pholidota > Manidae > Smutsia > Smutsia gigantea. Next base: position 186,152 of record JAVSCE010003048.1, read on the forward strand.
TAGACTCTTGGTTTTATTTCTAACACTCCTCCAATGCTTGTAATAAACATTTTTATTAGAAAGTTGGAAAAGATAGGAACTAGAGAACCTATACCAGAGATTTCAAAACGTTGGCCTAAGAGGATAAGGAATTGTTACACAGTGGTAATTGTACCAAATGCCATAATGAACAAAATTCTCCTGTGTACCTTTTCCAGTCATGAAGGTTAATACATGAGCTTAGTACTCAACTGTAAGATTCTGTTAAACTATTTCAAATGGAGTATTGAAAAATATCTACAAACTATGTTATTAAATTGCCCTCATCATTTTCACCTCCTAAAAGCTTTACAGAGGAATGTATTTCAGATGTATTGTATTATTGCTATCCAAAAGCCATAGAATTTAAAACCATATAGTAAAATTGATGTGGGTTTTAATTTGTGCTTTATATACTACGCATGTCAGCAAAGAAAATTAACATGGTAGCTGTGGAGTAGATTCCTCACAAAGTAAGAGTTTGGTAACTTCCTGACAAAACTAATAGAGATCTCAATGTTGAAACTGAGGTGCTAATAGGGGATTTTGTACATTGTTGTCCTATTTGGCAGAATTCATACTGAGTTATGAATATCCCACTGTCAAAACCAACTGATTAACCCAAATTCTAACAATGTATGTCTTTAACTGCACTTAGTTGATAATTTTATCTCAATCCAGCAATACAAAATTTGTGACATGGAAAAAGAATCCTGGAATGCAGTTTTTTTTTTCCTATGTGCAAGGTAAAAGGATACTGCATCTAATAATCCAAGGAGAAAAATAAGTGTGATCTCAAGGGAATGCGTTTTATTGATTACAGCAAAGAAAGGGGAGCAAGTTCAAGTACTTGGTCTTGATAAAGATGCAACTTTGCTGAGGAGAAAATGAGTATGAGGTAATGCCATCATAAATAATTGCTTAAATCATCTCAGCACTAGAAGCTGAAATTTTGTAAAAGGAGAAAGCCCTGTAAATGTAAAAGCATGGTAAAGGCAAGCTCTTAAGGTAATTGAGGATTTTTCATTGGATGGATGCTTCAGACATAGCTTTAAATCTAAGGCTGGAGTCCCCTCTAGTTAATAACTGCAGATCAAAGCAGCTTTTCTTTTTTTACTACTAGCTTCAGCTACTACAAACAGAATTAAAAGGGCTAATGGAACTTTCACAATTAAACAGCCTTCCATCCAACATTGTATAGTGACACAAAGAGAGGGTGTTTGTTACAAATAATCTGTAAGCTTTTAAATGTATTTCTTGTGTAAATATTGAAATCAATATTCAACTGTATATTTAAAAAGGAAAATCCAACCATGGATTTAATGGAGACCATTAAGATGTCCTAGTGTAATTTCCAGGATTTATTCTTGCCCTTTTGGGAAAGCCTAATATTAAAGATGGAGAGGACAATGCAGTGCGATTTATATGATAGTGTTTGTCTCTTTCCAGAATAGTTTCTGACCTCAATAGATACATGTTTTATTCTGGTCAAATTGAATTCCACATTTTCAAAGATTTGACTTCTTTTTAACTTTCAGTTTAACAAAATTAGCTAATAGACAATAATAGACGTCAGGCACCCTGCTAAGTGATTTACTTCTATCATGTCACTTCAGGTTTTTGGGAAAAACTTTAGGAGACATCATCTCTTATTTTAAAACAGCTGCAACCACAGCAGGGGGGAGGCAAGCAGGCCTCCTGAGTTCTCTGGCCCTCAGCCAGGCACGGGCCCACCTCTGATGCAGAGGGCATCATGGGAGACGGCGCAGGGCCTGGCCTTGGAGACAGACCGGGGTGGGGGCTTACTTCTGCCACCCTATGTGTCCTGTCAAGCTTAGTATCTCCTTGTGCCTCACTTTCCTCTTCAGCAAATTAAGGTACGGGCCTTAAAGGGTTATTATAAATATTAAATGTGTTAATATTGCTGGGACACCACAGAAGTATTTGTTAAGTACATAAAAGAGGTCTGATTTTTCAAAAAAGACATTCTTTTATATTTTACAATCCTGCACCTTTACTATCTTCCCAGAGTGGGTTGTTTTTGTTAAATGTATTAGCTATTAAGTATGTACAGAAAGCAATTGAGAACATTATGTATTGTACAGACAGCTGGTCATTTTTTGGTAAATTACAACTCATTTAAGAAACAGAACTCACTATAACTCATGAAAATAATTTAAAAGATTATAATGTATAAACCTGCAAAGTTTATACATTTTATATATATATATACACACATATATATAAGACCTGCAAATTTTTATACACTCTCTCTATATATATATATACCCACACACTGTCTCTCTCTTACACACACACATCAGTTACAAAGATACTTGTCACAGAAAGTTTTTAGAAAAAAAAAAAAAAAAACGGTTATTTCAGATTAAGAAACTGCATAAATGCCTATAAAATTCATTTCAGAATGATTTCTTTAAATGGACATTTTCATGTAATTCTATTCAAAATATGATTTCTCCAAAGATTACAAATACTAGTTTCTGTTATTCCACTTAAAGTATTTTTCAAAAGCTACATTATAATGAGTTATTGTTTCCGGACATTTATATGTCTTTTATTTGCAAATAGGACTCTATACTTAAAATGATTCCTAAAAGAAACCTAAGAATTATTCTAATCAAAACACAAAGAGGTAATATTGTTAAATATTTTGTCCACCAACAAAACCTTATTTCTTTATCTACAAAAAAAAAAGACAACAATATATCAACTTCTTTTACCTGCTTATCTAGCATTTTGTTTGGTTGTATTATGTGGTAAGTTCTTAACTACATGTTCAATATATATATGAATATACAGCATAATACAAGAACATAAGGCTTTATAATGTAAAAAGACTACCATACAAAGACTAAAATAGAAGGCACTGTACCATAGACTAAAGCTCAGGACCTACTTTAATTTTCCAATTCTAGCAACATGAAGGAGACTTCTGATAACCTAATTTGGTATTTTTCAATTTCCTCTCTCCATAGGTCTAAATTTTATTAAATGACTATATTAGGTAATTCCCTGTTACTTTTAATCATAGATTGGCATAGGAAGGGCATTCTATAAATATTCAAGAATGTGAAATGAGAATGAACTTCTGACTTAAGTGTTTCTACCAAGTAATAAAAGCATGATATATTGATAAATATAATGTACTAAGTAGATTACAAATATATTTCATTTTCCTTAACAGATGCCTAAAAAGTTGTATATATATCACAGTTTTTTCCTCTAATTGAACCATAATTTAAATGAAATTGGAGATTATGCAGAGCCTCTGCTGTGCCCCTCACGTCCCTTTCTCCCTCTGGAGTGAGAGTCACCCTGACCATGTGGCTCTTCCCTGGAGGACTCACTGGTGTCCTTAGCTCGGAGTGGTGCCATAGCTTGCAGACAAAGAGAGCAGAGAACTTCAACCAGGTGCCTAGATGGGGACCTGACAGCTTGCTGGATACACGATCACTGATCAAGTAGAGCAGAAGCTACTGTGCCTCCTACAGCTCACAGGATTTCAGGGAGCCAGTAAACCCTGTTAGCAGAACCACAGAACAATGAGAGTTGTCAGAAGAGGATCAGACCTAAACGAACACAACAGCCTAGACAAGGGGAATAAGCCAAACACACACAGACAGAAATCTAATAAAATAAAAAATAATAACAGTTAAAAAAAGGTTTGAATAGACAGGTACAATTTGAACACCTCTGTATTAACAAACAGACACTCCTAAACAAGGAAATTGAAGCTCACAAGCACACAAACTTATTTCTGCATAGAAAATGATCAGATTTATTAATCTAATCTTGCAAGGTATAAGAAAAAAAAGGAAAAACAAAGACTAAGTTACTAAAAAGACACAAGAGTCCAAATCAACCATAGCTCATGCATACCTATGAAATGAGATGTTAGAATTGCATCGTATCTACAGACTGAAGAGTGGTAGGGACTACAACTAACAAGTACAGTCTTAAGTCAAAATATCATTAAGTTATCAGAGTGAAAAAAGATACTTTTGGAAATGAAACAATTTTGGAAATTTTTCTTCTATACCAAATGTAAGAAAAACATTCCAGAAATAATTCTGAACAACTTTATCAGAGCTCATACTACAGTGTACAGGCAGATGAGGAGACAGCGAGTAGTACATCATAAAGCCTTAAGATGTGTGTGCATACAGAATGACATCGAACAGCTTCAGTATTAAATAAGGATTTCTGAAGAAATACATGGTAGGGGAAAGGACCTAATAATTAGAGAGAAATAAAAGTAACGTCCATCTCAGGAAGAACTAGATCCTTCGAGATTACACGAGCTGGGGTAACGGCATCCTAGTCTAACTGGAAGAGATTGAGGAAATAGGGAAGCAAAAGGATTAAGCTTGTCCTATCTTATTAAGGATGATGGAAAGAGAAGAATTAGACACTTACAAAATTTCATAGGAAAATAGAGGGATATGTGGTAGGTTATAAATACTGTGAAAGAGAAGTTATCTCAATGGAATGAAAGAATTCTTCAGAAATCCGCCCCCCCAAAAAAGAACTGTACCTGCAAAACAGGAAAATAAGGAAAAATTAAAGAACAAAATACAATAAATATTAAAAATATGGAAATATCAGCTGTGACTATTATACTAAATGAAAATGGACTCAATTATCCAAATACAACAATTAAATTTTGCAAAGAAACATACTTGGAAACATTAAGGTAAAAATTAAAAAAATATACATATAGACAATGTTTTCTTCAGGCCAATACAATAACAACACAAACTGAGTAGAAATGGTACCTAGAATGGTGGGATTTAATATTAAACTATTAAGAAGTAAAGTTCTTTTAAACTTTAGATCAGCACAGGTGGGTGACAGTGAAAGTTATACCAAAAGGAAGAGTCTTCATTGTTTATGTTTATTAAGAGGGGCAGTTTATAGTGATAAAATTCACAATTTATGAAAGACACTGAGTAAAAAATTCTGTGACTAATAATAATTGTATTAAGAAATAAGGATTATAAAAATATATTAATGAAATAAAATTATGCTGGGAAATCAATAGAAATTTTTCAAAATTAGTAGTCAAGAAGAAAAAAATACCAAGAATTTTAATAATACAACCGGCACATTCTTTGATTTGATGCATCCTTCAAATTGAGAATAATTTATATCCATGAAAGAAAAATCAATCATGTATTTGTACCTAGTCTGCAACTACAATTAAAATAAACGTGAATGAAAATAATGAAAATGACTTACATATTTAATCTAAATGAAACTTAAATTCATATACTTAAAGTCATCTGTTTTAAAACCATTGGATCAGAGTGAAACTCTCACTCTCACTTTGAAAGGACCATTTACTCTTGAATATCTTAATTATAGAAAAAAAAACAAAGAAGAAGAATTTATGAATCACATTAAGAAAACTGGGAAACACATAAGAAAATGAACTTTAAGTTAAATTCTAATAAAAAGCCTTAATTAAAGGCAAAATAGAACACAGAAAATGGATATATAGATAAACACAAAACATGTTAAAAAATCGAGTGAGTCAGAGACACAGAGACAGAGATGGGGTGGGGAGAGAGAACCTTTGGGAAACCTCATTAAAGAAAAATAAAGGGTAGAAATAGACAAGGTTATGAGAGTGCCTCTGAGGAGAGACAGGAGACGATCCTGCTTCCACTGCGGCAAAGCAGGGCAGGAAGCAGGGCTGCCGACACGAGTAAGAAGTCCTTAGCTAACATTTAATGAATCGCTCAAGGCCAAGTGGGGGCCAGTGTGAGCATTTATGACCCCTGAGCGTTGCCGTCGCAGGGTACTTGCCACCAGCTCGCAGGGCAGACCTCAGAGACCAGCAACCAGCACTTGCTCCTGAGAAAAATCAGGGTAGGAAACAGGAAAAAAAACCAATACTGGGATAAATAAAAGAGGAAACAGACCTATTTGCCACCATGCTGTGAAAAATTATGTTTTTTTTTCATATATCTCTATTTCATGTATTTCACATTTCCCTCAGTTTGTCTAACTAGTAGACAAAAAGAAAAATCAATATATAGATGTGTTAATATGACTAACAAACCTGATTTAACTTGCCTTCACTGACATTATCTTCTAAATGTGTACTGTGTGTATCTTGTGACCTTCCAATTCCACTCAGCAGAGATGAATACACAAGGTGCAAGATGATACATACAAGACTTTTATATATTATTTATAATATTCCAAAACGAGAACTCACTCAAAATGTGTTATCACTGGAATCAACAATTAAACTGTGGTATATTCATACTATATAACTGTAAAAATTAATGAATAACTGTTACACACAATAACGTGGATGAATATTGCAAGCACAATATTAAGTAAATATGCCAGACACACAGACATACCTAGGCCGGTATTCCACTTACACAAATTATATGAAATAGACAAAACAAAACTGTAGTAATTAAGAATGCATGCTTTAGTGATAAAAGTATAAACAAAGGCAAGGAAGTGATTACCACGAGGCTCAAGATACCGGGTAACTTCTGGGCACAGGTGGGGGTGTAATTACCAGGAAGGAGCGAGAGGTTTCTGGGTGCTGCCAATGTCCTCGCTCTTCATCTGGGCAGCGATTATTGTGTGTGCTCCATCACTGAGCGGTACATTTTATTTGATTCAATCATCTGTGTATATCCAGTGGTTGAGGAAGTTATAGCACTTAAATTAATGTATGAAATATGGCATACTATCAATAATTGTTAAAGTGAGGTGATGGGCAGGTGGGGTTTGCTGTAGTTTTCTTACAACTTGTTCTTTGAAAATCCCAATAAAAAGTTAAAATTACACTTAGGATATAAAACACATATAAATCTGTTAATCTCTTTTATGCCCATTTTAGGATATTTTTTAATTGATGATCATAGTTGGTCAGGAGCTACCTTCTCATTTATCTGAGCAGCCAAACTGATCAAGGAAGCTACCAAAGGGAAGTAATGAAATCTAGATACAGATTTGCCCACCCAAAAGTCCAAATAGATGCGGAATCACTGAGTTCCTGCCCTAGTGGCAGATGCCTCTGAAGCCTTGAAATGCACATTGTAATTAGTTTCCAAATCATGAAGGACTCTTCCTAGTAACTGAACCATTAACATTTAAATAGCAATTCCTTAATGGTTTGGGATTTTTAATTAACGTCTGGATTATATTGGTCCAGAGATGACCATTGAGTTAAGTTACTTTGGGGTTCGAAGATATGCACCCTGGAAATCACAAAAGTGAACACTCATTCCCATTACCAAGAGATGAAGAAGTCTGGCTACATTTTTCAGGAAATTACTTTTACATAAGCCAGCAAGAAACATCTATATTGTTTCCATTTTTAAGAAATGTACTTTGCATATAAAATCCAATATATCTATATGTAAATATGGTATTTCTGCTGCTAAATCTCAGAACTTAACTTCACCCTGAATAAAATTCAGAAATCTAAGATAACTCAGAAATGAGTAGTATCAGTCTTACCATCAGATTTTCTCTACAAAACATAATTTGGGTTCAAGAGAGAATCTCTTTTGCCTAATGTTCTTTTGGTCTTTTAACTAAATTATCCACAGTCCTCTTCTGCTTTCTTCAGCAACCTATCCCCAGGTCACCATCCTCCATGCCAGGTTCTCCAGCAATCCTAGCTGCCCATGGCAGAACATTCCTGCTAGTTCTACACTTAGGACGCCTCTATTTTTTAAATAATGCAGCTATGTATCTAGCATACCTTGTCAAATGGCCCAGTTGTCCCCACATGTGTGGGCACATGTACACACCCATCTACAGTATGTGTTAAAGTTACCAAGTCAATGATCATTCTGTAAATGCAAAAATGTATGTACGCTTGTCTTCTGTATAGTTTCTTGGGGAAAGGTTTATAGTTTCATTACCTTTTAAAACATTTCTATGACCACAAAAAGATTAAAAATACGTGTATATGTGAACCAGAGCTAGAATTGTCCAATCCAGTATGATTTTTTGTTTTTACCAGAATATGTTATTTAGAGGGCCAAGATATTCTTCCCATAACCCACAATGGAAAAAATAAAGCAAAATATTAAAAAGTCTGAAAATATTTAGTCTTTTCTTATACTGTACAGAGGAAAAGAGCTAACATTACAATAGAAAGGCAAGATCAATTATTTTTATGTAGAATTGTATGATCTACCACCAGATAATGGTCTCAGCAAAAGGACAGAAAACTTTTCAATGTTTAAACTAGAATAACTTTTTCAGCAAGTACATCAAGACTTTCAGTATATAACCTACAATGGAAATGACCAAATGCAAAAATATGTGGCAATTACATGAAGAAAAAAGAATACTAAAATAGGGTGAAAAGCTAAATTGTTAGTAAGTGGAATTTTATGAAGCTCCATTAGGTAACAGCCTCACCAAAAGGCTAGAAAATGTTCTTGTACATGGTGTCCTTGTGTCTTAACCACATGAACAGGATTTAATAACGCTAACACAGCGTCTTTAGTTGTCACGTATGGGTCTCAATACCAAGAAAGTTTCTTAACATACGTCTTTTATTTGCTCATCTTCAATAAAGCCAAGTTGCTTTTCAAGGTTGAGGACTCACCTAACACTACTAAATCATCACTAAATAACTGTATAAAAAGAATCAAGTGCCATGCCATTTTGCAGATACATTCATGAATAAGGTGGTAGTAATTTTTTTAAAGTACTTGAGTAGTCAAGAAGAGGCCAGAGATACTCTGAATAAATTAAACATCACTTAAATAGTTGTGACTATACAGAAACATGTTATTTCATTGCTACCAACTTTGATTAGCATTCCAGGCAAAGAGAATGCATCTATGCTTTGATTCATAGCTTACATAAAACTTTGTCTACTGTGGCTCATTATTGAATCTGAACATTTTTACATTGATTTTTCTCTGCTTCTTAAGGAAAATGCACTTATCAATGACTACTTTAAGTACATCTGTACAATACAAAAGTAAGTTTACCTGACTTGCAGTATTCAAACAAATCTAGCATTTGCATTCTTGGAACACAAAAAGATTGCCTTGTGCCAGTGACTGTACCAAGAGTTTATAACCATTTCTTCAATTTTTAAAAAACTAAATTACATACAGTCACCTACCTGAGGAATCCTTGATGAAGAACCAAAACCATGCCTGCCTTCTGGGACATCTAATATCATTAACCCCATAGTACAAAATTTAAGAAAATTGTACAATTCTTTTCTTCTAATAGTATTTCAAAATATAAAAACACAAATAATATAAATGGGAAATGGTATTAAGGATAGTTTCACACTGCACCAGAGAATAGATTTTCATAAGTTATCATATTGCCAACATGAAAGGAGAATGTTGATTTGGGCACCTGAATATCTATCTCTTTATCGCCAACAGGAGAAAAGTTTACTGTATGTGCCTATGTAGTACCTGTGACAGACAGCATGGCACAGGAAGGATCAGAAGACCCCTCTCTCTCCCGGTTGCAGCTTGCAGTCCATGAGTGTCATTGCTGGATGTGAGGAAAGTCTGGCTGTCGTACTAATTTTCTCATTAATGGACGAGGTTGACTATAACAGTCAACAGCTTATGCTACCAGTGTGTGTCAAGAGCCACTTGGAGAAGCAGCATCTGTCTTCTGTATCAATGGTCATGGTTGAGATTTTGCATTTTATCACACAACTGAATCCTCTGTGTGCCCTCTACTGTGTGGTCAGTTCAGCGGGATCAGGTGCCACGTTTTCGTGCTGACTGTGTCATCCCAGCTGCCAGGACACTGCCTGGCTTATTTGGAAGAGATGAAAGAAAGACAGCAGAGAAAAACAAGAGAGAGGGAAAAATAGAGAAAACAAACCTAACAAATGGGATACTTAAAATGTAACTATGAAAGTTTATAAAAGCTAACATTATTGGAAGTCTTTAAAAACAAAACAAATTCTCATTTGTTAGTTTTATGATAAAGGTAAGCAATGAATTTAAGGAATTTAAGGTTTTATGTTACATAGTTCTCTTAAGCAGAATTTTAAATACATTTACATTTTATAATTTTAACTTAATTTAAAACAAGTTTTGTCTTCAAAAAATAACTTTAAAAAATGAAATGAATTTTAAATCAAGTATTGCATGTTCAAACTCTCAGAAATTACTCTCAATTAATCATTTGAAATTATTATCTGAATTTTCTACAAATTAATATATTGAAGTTGAACAGGTAACTCCTTCATTTGGTCCACCCTCCCAATTCCAAACTCTAAAATATTTTTCCACAATCACATACTGAACAAGTCCAGTTTTGTTTAATGCAAAGCGGCAGGAAAGGGGAACTTTCAACAAGAAAGGGAAAGTGGAAGCCTGGGGTGGCCTGGGACACAGCGCTCCGTGGTGCTTTCCCACTAATACCGTATTGGGTGCAGCAAGAACCAGACTTTGTGGGAACAGGTTCAGTCTCCTACAGAGAAAAAGCATCTATTCAGCTGTCAGGTCCAGAACAACAGGTTGCAATTTAAGTTACTGCTACCTTCCCTATCATCTGCTTTCTTCCTCCCAAGCTACACATGGGCTGCTGATGACACCGAAAGAGAATGTTTTCTTTATAGAGAAAAACCATCACCTGAGTACTCTCAGGAAGAGTCCAATTACTTCACAGCATCCAAAATACTCTACAGGCATCGACCTGTGCAGGAGAGACTTTCTGAGCTGAGCTCAGAATGAGCAGCAGCACAGATGCTCTAAGACATAAAGACCTGCCTTTCACCACGTTGAGCACTTAAAATGGGAAATTCCTGTAGGTGCGACTGAAGCACCGTCATCATCTGATGTTGGGAGGAGTGAAGAAACAAGATCAAACACTCAGTTACTAGACGGAAGCTTCCTTCAGAGAACCTGAACTGTGATGACATAACAGCTCGCTTATATCATTTATAAAGGCATCAAATAATCCAGCTTTCTTGGATACTCTCATTTCATTCCCATGTTATCCATTACTGTTATCCAGGGTTCAGACCTCTGATTCTTTAAAAGAAATATTTCCTACTAATTGTATCCCATAGGTAATTATAGCACAGCTATTTTATGAAAATAATATTATATGCATATTATATACATATATTGTATATTATATACATATGTACATATATATACACATACACACACATGCATGCACATAATACATATATGCAAATATACATAAACATATATATGAATATGTATTATATACATATTGTTATAGAGGATTTGATTTCTGATATTTTGACTCAAGTCCAGTGCATTTTTCATTATATGATTCTCCACAACCTCTTGCCCCTTTCCTTTTCTAATTTAAGGTGGTTAGGAAATGTGAGAGTTCCTTAAGCTAATTCTGTTGTTTTCACTCCTGAGATGAAGCAATATGTATCAGAAAGCAGACACTTCTCAGAAAAATTAGGCATTGTGGATAGCCAAATTAAATTTTGGTCTCTGAATTGCTTCTAGGCTGTTGAGATCTTTTCTGAGTTATCTTTTCTTCTATTTTTTTTAACTGTATCTGGGACTGTAGGTCTTAACTATGCATAAATTCTTCTATATACAAGAAGCAACTTTAGTACTGTGCTGAGTAAACAATCTGTTTGATATACTATCATAAACACATTTAAATTAAATTACCTAAACTGCCTTAATCCTTCCATTTTTAATCCCCAGACTATCTTTACAAAAAACATTTCAAGTGCAACAATGCTCATAATATGCTTATTACCAATGTTAAAAATCCTTATCCAGCAATGTAAGTTTACAAGGTTTCTGTTTGCTAAAAAAATAACAAAGTGAGTATTTTCTATTTATGTAAATGTAAATTGCCTATTGATATCACTGCCTTCAATGATGAAAAGGAGAATTACAACTTTTTTAAAGAAATGCCTATGTCTAAATGTCACAATGTCTATAAAGGGAGTTAATTCTGCATTTGCTAGTGTTACTAAAATTGTCCTTTTTCTTTTTCATTAAAGGAGGTTTGTAAGAAATGTTACTTTCTAATATTTTGACAACCAAAATTACAGTACTTAGCCTTTTAAAATGTAATCAGAAACTGAGAGTTGATATTACTGATGGCCCTAAAGCATCACAAGATTTGTACACCAGGTGAATCATTAAAAGAAGAAGAAAAAAAAGCTAAAATTGATCAGTGCAGTGATGTCACCAGGAATGGCAGAATAAGGGCTTCCAAAAATCTATTTCTCCATAAAAACAATGAGATCATTATAAAAATCAGCAAAACAACTTTATTACAACTCTGAAAATTAACCAAAATCTTTCCATAATCTGACCAGTGTTTATTCAAGAAAAACCATGGCTGAACAATGAACATCGTGATGTTTTAATTTGCCCTATTCCCATACACTGCTGAATGGTAGCCTGGAAAGTCAACAACTTTGAAATTACAGGACTCGTGACCACTAGCAGCCTAGCAGCCACTGCAGGGGGCAGAGGGGACAAGAGTGGGAGCAGTGGAAAACCCCAACCACAGAACACTGATCATCTGACAGCTCTCTGAAGCACCACACGTGGGGTGGGTCTCTGACCTGACCTGACTCAAGGCTTGCTCACTGCAGCTTTGTTCTACGGTCATTTGTTGAGAACAATCAATGGCAAATTTCTGAGACAATGAACAAAAAAGAATGAAGAATAGTGATCAGAAACTCAGAGATTTGTGAGAAACTATCAAGTGTACCAACATACACATAGTGGGTGTTCAAGAAATAGAGAAAAACGAACACAGAATATTTAAATAAGTGATACAACTTTCCGTATTTGAGTATCATCTATCCAAAAAATTCAAACTCCAAGTAGGATAACTCAAATATACATATTTTCCTCTTACCATATTTAAGATTGTATAAAGATGCAATATTTATAATAAGAACATAAAGAAAAGGGAAAGTGGAGCAATACAGAAGTGAGATGCATAGACTATAAAATTGGCATTAATCTGAACCAGGTAAATTAAGATGTTAATTGTAATTCACAGAGCAACCACTAAGAAAATTACTCAAAACTTATAATAAAAGAAATGACAAGGCAATTCAAATTCTACACTGGAAAATATTTAACATGTAAGAACACAGTAATGTTCTTCGTAGAGAAGTAGAGACTAAAAAGATAGATGTATAGCATATAAATACAAAAGGGAAGATATAAATGCTACTTTATTGGTAATTACATTAAATGTAATGAATTAATAAACACTTCAAATAGAGATTTGTAGAATGTATTTAAAAAATTGAAAGGGATAAAGATCACATTATAAAATAATTTAGTCATAAGAATAGAAGTATAGCATAGGGATATTGTTCATAATACTACAAAATCTTTGTATGGTGACAGATGGTATGCACACTTGTCATGGTGAGCATTTAATAATGTATGTAATTAATAAATCATGAAGTTGTTCATCTGAAACCAAAATAATATTGTAAATACACTATATTTCAATAAGATGTTAAAAGATAAGCAAACTATATATTGTTCACAATAGCTACAGTTTAGACCAAGACATACAAAAAATTGAATAAGATAAAGAAACCTTTATTTTTTAAGTGTATTTTTTAAATTGAAGTTTAGTTGATATACATTATATTTGTTTCAAGTATACCAGAGTGATTTAACAGTTACACACATTATTAAATCCTCAGCTCAACTAGAAAGGCCATACAAAGTAATACCAGACAAAACAGACTTAAAACCCAATTGTTACTGAGGCAAAGGAGGACATTTTATAGTGATGTACAAACAAAACAGACAATTCAGCACTCAGTAATAATAGTTGGCTATATCGATAACCCTCTTTAAATGAAAAATGGAACAACTACATAGGAAAGCAACAAGGATATAGAAAACTTAAGCAACAGGATACACCAAGTAGGTGCATAGCTATGGAATACTCCGCCCAGTAACAGAAGATACATTTAGCTCAGTGCAAATAGAACATATGGGATATACAGGAAAGACCTTATTATTGGCTGTAAATATACTTGAAATAATTTCTGAGTTAAAATCATACAGATGCTTTCTAACATAGTGGGATTAAATTAAAAGTTAATAATGGAAGGAAATTTTGGAAATTTACAACTATGTAGAATTTTAACAGCACACTCCTCAGTAACTCAGAGGTCAAGAAAGGAATCACAAAAGAAATTGGAAATATTTAAAAACGAAGGAAAATAAAAACATACTAAAACTTATGGAATGCAGCTATAGCAATGCTCAGAAGGAAATTTACACCTGTAAATACCTATAGCAAGTGGAAAAGTCACAAATCAATAACCTAATTTTTTATCTGAGCAGAAAAAATAGCAAACTAAATTGAAAGCAAGGAAAAAGAAGGAAACAACATGGGTGAGAATGGAGCTAAATGAAATAAAGAGGAGAAAAACAACAAAAAATAAACACAACTAAAAATTGGTTCTTTGAATAAATCAACAAAATAGAAAAACCTTTAGCTAGATACAGCAAGAAAAAAAAAGCAAAGCCTCAAGATACTAAAACCAGGAACAAAGGAGAGACCAGTATTTCCAATGTTACAGAAGTAAAAAGGTTTATCAGGGAATATTAAGGACAGCTGCCCATCAATAAATTAATTACTTAGATGAAGTGGACACAGTTCTAAAAAGTTAAAAACTACTGGAACTGACTCAAGAAGCAATAGTAAATCTGAATAGACCTATACTGGGTGTCTTCCCTGGTGAATTCTACCAAATATTGAAAGAAAAACTGACACCAACTGTTTACAAATTCTTGCAAAATAAAGATAAAATACTGAAAGTCTTCCCCTTAAGACCACAAACAAAATGAGGATGTCCACCTGACATTTCTGTTCAAACAAGTGAATAATATCACTAATCATCAGCAAAATGAAAATGAAAGCCACACTGAGACAGCACTTCAAACTTATTAGGTGGCTGTTAAAAAAATAAAAAAGAAAATGACAAGTATTGACAATGATGTGGAGAAAGTGGAACACTTGAACACTGCTGATAGGAATGCAAATTGGTACAACCACTATGGAAAATGATAATGGTGGTTACTCCAGAAATTGAAAATAGAATTGCTGTGTTATCCAGCAATTCCACTTATGGCTAGATACTCAAAAGATAACTAACAGACTCTCAAACAGATATTTGTACATCAAAGTTCACAGTGGCAATATTCTAATAGCTAAAAGGTGGAAACAAACCAAGTACCCATCTATGTATGAGTAGATAACAAAATATGGTATATATATACACAATGGAATATTATTCATCAGTATACTTTGATAGGTATGGAGCTTCACTTTGGGAAGATGAAAAAGTTCTGGAGATGGATGTCAGTGATGGTACTTATGTCAGTATGAATGTACTTAGTGTCACCAAGCTGTGCACTCCAATATGGTTATAATGGCAAATTTTATATTATGTGTATTTTACCACAATAAAAGAAAAAAGCATATGCGAACATAGGGAAATAATGTATTTTATTCTTATTTTATTTATCTTTACCTTTATTAGGCACATATTCTTATAAAATTAATAGTACATAATAAAGAAAAGGACATGTTAGAAACAGAAACACCTCCAGGAAAGTCTTAGTATTGGTGATTACTTGTTCACCACCTCCAAGCCATTTACATTATCATAATAAATTATACAGTCCTTATGTAATTATAATATCATATAACTGTAAGTAAATGAACATCTCCTAAGCAACTACAATATGCCAGGGGCTATACATAACAAAACAATATTTTATTTCATTGGCTTTGGTCTTTTCTAATTGGCAGGACTGTTTGCTTTATCACTTGATGCCAAAAGAACTTGGAGTGCAAGCTTTCTCTAAAGTTTTTATCTTCTATACCCACTTATAAACTGTATGAGTTTTCAGGTGTATCCTAGTAGCCTATTAAAGATATAAGGAGAGGAACCAGCATACTAATTCTTCTCTCATTTATTAAAAAGTTCCCCAAGGTATTTATATTTATGGGACTCAAAATAGATGTCCTATTAAACTGCTTTGGGATTACATAAAGAGAGATGCACAAAAGCTTGAAGGCGAATAGAGAGAGGTTCAAAATGTGTATAATGTATTTTGATGAGGAGAATCTCCAGATTTAATCACATGCAGAACTTTAAAGTCTAATTACATGAGTCCATCATCTGGAGCCAAAGGCCAGAAAACCAATTCTTCCTCGTAAATGTATCAAAATTGAAGCTCATTTTGCAGAAGTGGCATCTGAGCCTCACGGAGCCATGGTTGTTTCAGCCCTTTGGTTGATTTACTTTGTCGGCAAAATTCTACCAGAATATAGAACAAATTTCGGAACTCATCAATTAGAAATCCTTTAATGCATTTTCAGAAAGGAAGAATTTCTGACCTAAGGCAATTCCAATCAGTAAAATTACATATATATTCAATAACTAGACTAGGCTGTTAAGTATAACATATCACTGGTAAGTGGAGACCTGAGAAGTATTTATAGAGAATATATATAGAAGGCTATTTTTTCCTGAAAATTAGTTAAGTTTATTTTCTTGTTACAATATATGGGAAACTGAAAGAAAAAAATTGTGCACTAACAATAAATAAATTCAAATTTTCATCTGGAAATTCCTAAGACAAGAACAACTTCTATGTGGATGCAGTTCATTTAATCACGGAAAATAACATGTTTGAAATATTTTGATCTTTGCCAGTGATCTCTGCATTGCTGAAAAATTGAGTTATTTGCAAAACATGAAGGCAGACTTGGCTAAAATAAGGAATTCTCACTGATCATCAGTGAAGAACACATTAGTTTGACAGTGTGAGGAAATATTAAACTCTCATTTAACCCTCAGCTCTTTTAAAGACATTTCACTGAAGTGTTTCTGAGACATTTTCTTTTTCTTTTTAACCTATATATCTTAACTGCTTAAGTAATACCTGACACATACCAGGCACCTCAGAAATATTTGTTCAATGAATGAATATATGGGATGTAGTTATGACAGTTCAGTTAAACGCAAAATGGGTAGCTTTTTGCTTATTAGTAACAGCATGCTCGTTAGTCCTCAAAAATGGAAATCCTTCTTCAGTGGGATGCACAGTGTTCTCACACAATAACAATTAGTTACAAATGCAACAATAAGATTATCTCTGTGGAAGGAGATGCCAGAACTTTCCTGCTGTGACATGTCTAAGTTTCAGATTTTCCTTCCCTAGTTCTAGGAACACTGACAGCTCAATAGTTCCTTCTGGAACCTAGGAAGACCAAAGTTTTCTGGAAAGGGTCAACTTTGAAGTTCTTCCAGAAACTGCTTAAATTTTATACACTTGCCTGAGCATTTTAGATGTTCAGAGATGAAAAGAATTATCAGAAAAGGTTTTGATTGTGTTTTCTCATAACATTTCATTTCAGAGAAAATATAGGATAAAAATGGAAGTTATCCACCATCATAACCTTTATCTGTGTTTAGATAGTAATTGTAGATGGCTTAACTTTTTTTCAGACACTTTTTCCCAATGCCTGTGTATTTTGCTTTTTTTTTCCCTTTTTTACCTCAGAATGAGTCAAATAGCTGTACTTTTTACAAATGTGCTTGTAAGAAAACTTGGGAACAAAGTTTTGCTGCAACTGAGTATAGCCCAGGAAGGAAGAAGGAAGGAAGGGCACATTGAACTGAGCAGGTCATGGGATGTGGGAGCAGGTCAGGAGTGGAGGAGTGGAGCTCAAGGATGATTCCAGTTGCCCATGGGCTGGTCCCTATGTGGTCTCAGGTGTGTGTAGGGGGTGCTGATGTGAGCAGGGCATGGGATGTGGGAGCAGGCCAGGAGTGGAGGAGTGGGGCACAGAGACGATTTCAGTTGCCTCTGTGCTGGTCTATATGTTGTCTCAGGTGTGTGTAAGGGATGCTGATGTCACCTCAGACAATTGCTACAGCATGTTTTGTGTTTTTGTGAGTCCTTGAATTCCTTCTAGTATGATGGCAGAAAAAAAATTCTAATGGAAGAATATCTTACTTTGATTTTCATTTAAATTTACATCTTTTGTATTCTCCATGCTTTCATTCTTTGGAAACAAAGTTAAAATTGCTAATTAGATATCCATTATGGCATTTGCTTAGGTCAGTGCAATCAACAATACCCTGTAGGTGGTATGTTCATATCCTTCACTATGTCTATTTCTAATTTTTTAAAACAGATTTTATCTGATGCTATGCTGCTTGGCATATAGTAGTTCCATATGTATTGAAGATTATGGGTTTGACTTCAGTTTCCTTTTTATCCATTAGATCATCTATCCCCATAAAAGTAATTAAAAAACTAAATTTTTAAAAAAATAATCCTTTCTGTAGGAAGAATGAATAAGAAGCAGCAAATACCCCTTGAGAAAAGACATTATTAAAAACGGCAAAATAACTTATTCACACATTGATGGAGTTTGGTATACATCCCTGCCCAGGGCTGGGAAAATTCAGGACAGTGATATTTTTTAATATGAAAGTTAAATTAACTTCTGTTCTATGATGTATGGTGGACTGCCTACATTGTCCCAAAGCCTTCTTTTAAAGATCGCTCCAGGCCTCAAACTTGAGTTAATGGTGCCTTGTAGAACAGCAGCTCTGACCACTAATAGGATTGGTAATTTTGTCTGAGCAAGAATTCATAAGGAGGCAGGCCGTGAGAATAGAGAACTCCAGAAAAGCCTCCCAGGGTGTGGCATCGGTAGTACTGTGCATCTCATAATGTAAGAAATGTTGCCTTGAGACCTTCCATTTGATTAAAAAGAAAAGCTTAGAAAATAAAGTTTGGTGTCACTTACATAAAATGCAGTTACAAAAATTGTTCACAAAGAAATAAGAAAATGAAAAAAGGAATAATGCTTACATAATGGCAATAGAAAGTAAATATATTTTCTCCCCCAACAGAAAGAAAAATCAGTTTGGACCAGAGATAAGGAAGAAGGGGAAAAAGAGAAATCTTTAGAGATACATATCATTAAGGAGAGTCTTCAAAAGGTAAGGTTTTTTCTAACTTCAGCCTTGATTTACACATAAACTCATTTTTAAGAGAAAAAAGGTTAAATAAAATGTGCCTTCCTGTGCAAATCTTTGGATGGGAGCCTAAAAACTTAACTGAAATAGACTAATGTAACTACTCCAGGTATTAATGAAGAAATGAGATATGGGCCGAACCAGGGTCAGTAACTACTGCCTATAAGCTAAATCAAGACTTCTGTGTTTTGTTTTTACCTCTTAGTCAATAAAGTTTTATTAGAACACAGTCATGCTCATTCATTTGCATGTTGTCTAGTTCATGGCAACTTTTGTGATATAATGGTCAAATAATCACAGAGACTATATATGGATGGACTGCAAAGCCTGAAATATTTAGTATCTGGCACTTTATAGAAAAAAATGTACTGACCATTGGGCTAGAACTTTAGGAAACCATTCTCACAGAAAACAAGCCTTGGGAAATTTCTTAAGTACTCCAAGGAAAAAGAGAAAACTAAGACTTACTGAATAATGACTTTATGCTAAATATTAGGATGTAATTCTTCCACTGTCTCTGTGAGACAAACACCCTTATTTCACAGTGAGGAGATGAATGTCAGAATCAGCAGAATGTTGAACCACCCAGGGTCTCTCCATTCTGCTATGGGGGTTGGGGTTGCACATGTGTCACCTTTAAGGAGGTACTGTTGTCCACAGGTATAATATATTTATTACCATTATTTGATAGAGAGCAATAATATGTATGTTACAACAAAATCAGTATTACCATAATTGGAAGTAAGGCATATTGACATAGGATGCCTCTGTTTTGAATTCACATGAAGATGCCAGCTGGGCTGTTAGTGATTCATAATATGATATTACTCCATACTGAATAGTGAATTACGGTATTAGGTTGGAATGAGAAACTAGGTAAAGAAAACATGAACAAAGGTTTGAATGAGCAGAAGCATGGTGTGAGTGTGGTTTTCTTCCCCTCGCTCCCCGCCAGGGAAATGGTATCAGAACACCAAGATATAAATTAACATAAGGAGAACTAAAAGACAGCCCCATATTTTGTCACATAAAGTTGTTCCCTATTCTTTACGGAGACACCTTTTGTGCATGCCCTGATTCTTGTGGTGCTATTAAAATGTGAATTTTGTAGCAATATTAATAACTGGGAATTTCTGTGGAGCATATGCTTCTTACATAGAACTGGTCTCCTTTCTATGTTAAAGGAAAATGTTTACATTTTAATATTTACAACTATATGATGCAGCTTTAAGTATATAGACCAAATATCTGCAGGAAATAAAATACTTTTGGAGATAGTGTATATACTCTCAAAATAGAGTCAATCTTGTCATACTGTTAGCTCTTAAGGTCACTGTATTTTAACACTGTTATTTTCACAAATTCTAATGAAAAAATTCTGGGTGATTTATATTAGTTTAACTCTAATATACACACACATATATAGGCATATCATTAAATTGCTTTCTAACTGAATACTTAACAACTTTACTGTTGGATTTTTTTTTCCTTCGGCAAATTTAAAAATACTGTTATAGTAACATAAACACACTTACTAAGCAAGTGTAAGAATAAATGTGATATATTCTAGAAACAGGTACAATGTAGCACAACTGGAGGAGAGTTTATTTGACCTGGAGGATTTCACACAGTGAGGTGGATATCTCAGCTGAGTTTTAGAAAACAGGTAGCATTTAGATGGACATAGCAGGAAGCAAGCATGTGTATCTCCAGCAGAAAGCTGCTAGGAGGGTAACAAGATGGAAATTCCCAGCAGGCACTGGGAAACAGGAGTCTTAGAGATGGCAGCCCAAGCGTGCACATTTTGGGACCCATCTCTGTGAAGGAATCAAAAACAGCATGTGCACAGACTATCACTAAGAGCTTCGTGGACAAGAGCAGACTACTGGGGACACCCATGTTGGAGAGTGAAGAAGTGCTGAGAAGACTGCGGGAAGCAGAGGTATGGCCACTTGCTGTGAGGAAAGGTCCTGAATTCCAAAGAAGCACTAAATGGTGGCATATGCTCCCAAGAAGGAATGAAAAGGAGGGATGACACAGGTGGCTGACTTGTCAACTACAAGGTTAACAAACAACAACCCTGGAGAAAGCAATTCCAATAGTAGGCCAACTTGCAGAGTGTGGAATTTCCACGCTGTGGGACCTGAAGGGAGGCAGCACCCCCACACACCCATCTCCTGATGGCTTGTAACCAGCTCAGAAACTGGGGTCTCAGCAAAATCGGAGTCCTTAAAATTACCCTTTAGTTTCTGTGTATCTGTTGAATTTGGGGGATAGATGAAATTTAAGCATGCTAATTAGCCAAATTGCTTCAGTTAAATGAAATTAAAAATGTAAGAGACTGACTATAATTGATAACAGAAAATACTGAACCATGTACTTGCTCCATATGAATGTAGTAGAGGCAGGAACAGCTGATAAAAAGTAAGAGCATACTGATCAAAATTTTAAAGAAACTGAAGGTACTTTGAAATATAACTGGGGCCTAGGATGAGTACAGAGTAATCACAGATATCTGGAAATCATTCGATTTGTCTCCATTTTTATGACTTGGTCCTAGAATATTCTGGTATTCTAATTTCCTTTTCCTGTTTAATGAATTAAGCATTACCTTATACACAAATATTTTAACTAAATTAGTAAAACATAGTGGGACCTAAGAAGCTATTTTAAGTTCTTTCAAAAATATTAACTTTCCTCAGGATGAGTATCTTTTAAAAATTTCAAAAATCTAAAAAACATCCAAGAGACCACCATACACAATACTAAGTAAAAAAAAATTAGAATCTTTGACAGTTAATTAGAAAAAGGTAAATTATTTTTGAGCACAAATTTTTTAGCAATGAACAAAATTAACTGGATACTCATCAATCTAGCTGTTTCTGAAGCACTTCACCAGAGTGGGGGACCTGCTCCCCTCCCCAGCAGCACTCGCCCCCTTCAGGTCTTCCTGCCCCTCTGCACATTCCAATCTCAGAGTGGGACTGGGTGCTTTGCCCTCTTCTAACCCACGAAACCTCATCCACTAGGACAAACCAGCATTACCAAATTTCTTGGGTTATCTTGCTCATTTTCATTTTAATCTCAGGTCAAGGAAAACTCACACCTTAAAAACATAAAACTTCATGCTATCTTCAGCATAGGAATAGTTCTTATATTTTTGTGTAAGACCACAACAGTAAATTAATTCTCAGTCGTACCTTATTATTTTTGCCTTTATAATTCTCTTGACAAAAATTGTTCAGTGTCTAAATACTTCCAGTGTAAACATGTTACATCCCAAGGCCAGTCATTCCTGTTTAGGACGGCACAATGGGGCAGAAAGACACCCATGGCAGCTGAAGATGGAACAGAAGCTGCCTCACGAGGCTTCCCTCTGTGTGAAAGGAGACATGAGCTCTCACAGGCTCTCTCAGTTCTTCTAATCCTACGTGGCATTCATTTACTTAGCCGGGATCTTGATTAGTCTTCGCTCTATACAGAAATTTTGCATGTACTTTAGAGCCTATGCCCAAGTCTACTTTGATTCTGATAGCCCATTACAAGTGTTTCCTTAGCCTCTCAGCTATGACTGGGATGCCCCTTCTTTCTCATATACTTGAAGTCAGCAGTTCCTCAGCTTGCCTATTCCTGCTAGGCATCTGGCAATGGCGCTGCCATCAACATACCGCAGAGAAAGATGGAGGTATTTCCATGTTGTTTTTAATCACTAAAAGAGACATTTCTTTCTTTCCTTCATGCCACTACCTTTCAAAAGATAAACAAACACAGCATGCAAATTATGTCAACAGGAGCACATAAAGCCTCTGTTCCATTTGGACTGGACTTCCGAACAGCCATCTCATGTTTGCCGTATTTTGGTCTTAGACACACCTGGTTTCGTCACTAATGACTCAGTAGGTGGGGTGGATCTGTCTACTGCAGTAACTGCTTCTGTCCTGTGGGGGCGCAGTAAGCACGCGGGAGGTGTCAAGAGGCAGTGGCCAAGGAAGGTTGACCCCTCCACCCTCCAAGAACCTCCCAGTAGAGGGAAAGTAACTAAATCTTGAGGCTAGTTCAAATTAAAAATACAGAATTATATTTTATACATTCATTTTTTATGATTCAGTGGGCCTGTGAATTATCAGAGTGCATGGCAAATTCATGCCCACTGAATAGAACATGGTGCATAATTTTATCATTTAAAATTATTACACACATTTATAGTTGTATGTCTTGCTTTATGACATTTTTCAGTTATGTCTATGATTTAGTCAATGCTTGGTCTACCAATGGTGCCAAACTATAACATTGCTCCTATGAGGAAATATAAATTTTTTTTTTCTAACAGTCTGCTCTACAGTCAGGTTTCTAAGAACGCATCATGGTGACAACTTGCCATAGCAGCTTTATGAACTCTATTTGGCAGGGGTTTATGACTAAAGGCCAAATGCCCCTGGTGAATATTTAACAGCTTATGTAAATCGAATTTTTAATGTTGAGATACATACTATTTTTTTAACCTCAACCTTTAAAACCGAGTTTGTGGACAACCGCTCTGACATACTCTCCTGTCTGCACCCCTGCCCTGAGGGTAACTACTTCCCGAAAGATGCCATCTGCCTTACTCATCTGACACTTAAAAATACCCTGCCTTGCAATGTGACTGTACTTCTCCAGCTGTTGTTTAGAATGTCTGTCAATTCAGTATTATTTACATAGGAAGACCCAGTTTTGTTAGATTGAACTAACACATTGCACTGTTTTAGAAAAGGCAATTCACCCACACATACACAAACAATAATTGTGGTTTGTCAATAAAAACGTGGTGAGGGGTGTGTGATTTATTTAGGCGCACGTATACCTCCATTTATTCAGAGTTTGTGACATCTGCCACACACACTACAGAAAGTAGAGTCACCTTGCCAGGAAACCAACTCATGAGGCAGAAGTTTAAACACATTCATTACAATGATTGATAACAGGATATAATTTTAAATAATTATTAAAGTATAAGTCATATGATTCATTGGTATATAGAAAATGAAGTGATCTACAAGAAACACATTAGGTCAGTGAAGTAATGCTCTGAAAATATTTACATTTGAGATATTTGTCATAAAAAAATCATAAAGTATAATTCCAATTGTAAAGAAGTTTTGTCAGCAAAGTCTAAAGATCTACATTCAAAACCCCATGATTAGCAGAGGATGCAGCTGTCGTAAAACTCACTCTGCCCTCAATGGACGACCACGGATGAAGTCATTACAGCTAGAGTCGGACAGGATCAGGTCCTGGTAATCGGCCCGCAGGTGGAGCTCTGACAGTTTCCCCTGACCGCCTACTTTGTTGAGAACAGAGTGTTCTCAAGTATTTGAACATGGTTGCCTGTCCCCTGCCCCTGCCACAAGCCTGAAAGGATTTTCTCAGTTACTGTAGGAATCTGGCTGAGCTCCTAGAGGTCAGTCTCACAATGTTATGGGGTCCCCCCAAATGACTGGAACCGCTGGAGTGCTGTCCACTTGTGCCTCCAGCACTCCATCAGTTACAGATCACATGTTCCTACCCAGCACTGGTTCCTCTGACAGTGTGTCTGGGAGCCTGCGTTCCAGGGAGCTGTGACTCCCTGTATGTTTCTGTCCGTCCCCCCCAACTGTGGGTTACCCTGTATCCTTATCTCTTATGGATCCAAGAAGAGTTTTTGGTTTTTTCAATCTGTTCAGCCTTTTTCATTTTGTTAGGACAGAGCAGGCAACTTCCAAATTCCTTACATGGAGAACTGGAAACTCTGTCATATCATTTTAGTATTTATTGATATTATTAATTTACTTTTCCTAACAGTTGAAAATAGTTAAGGCAATAAAATAGTTACTTAATAATTTCTTAAATAATTATATAATTGCTTTTGTAACTATATAAAGAAAATACAAAAATTGTTAACAGGAAAAAAATTTTTGAATTATAATATAAATGAAGTATGCTACAGAAAAATGAGCAACTTAATAACTGGTAGTCACATTTTAGTTCTTGCCCAGGCTCTGTTTCTATTAAGGTATAATTTACTGAGGTGGGTGGACTACCTTAAATTGTATACACAACTTTATATGTAGATAAAAATTTTGATTTTGATATATATTTTTTGGCAAGAGCACCTTAACTTTTACGAACATCTCAAATAGATATGGACACAAGAACAAATGGAAACTATTCCTCTGAGGCATCAGAAACACCCTTTAACTAGTAAATATTTATAATGATATGATGAATGCTACATTTGCATTTAGCTGTCAACCAACTTCAAGGAAAAGAAGATGTCTCAAAAAATCTGAAATATGATACCTTTGCCTACAAGTTTGGAAAATTTAAACTTTTGCTTTTTCTGATTGTTATGAGAAAGTATTATTTTCATTATTGAGTTAAGGATGCTATTTACTCAGGATATATACCTCAAATGAACCACTTATCACTGAACTTAAAGAAGTGGTTCAGTTATATAGTGTTGCAGGCTGACATGTGTTCCTGTAAAAGTCTTATGTTGAAGCCCTAACCCCCAATACCTAAGAATTTTACTATGTTTGGAGACACAGCCTTTAAATCGGTGATTGAGTTAAAATTTAAATTAAGGTCATTGGGATGGGCCCTACTCCAATCTGACTGGTGTCCTTGCAAAAACAGGAAACTTAGACACACACAGAGAAGGGAGGGTCACATGTGCCCAAAGGAAAGGCCACATGAGGACACAGCAATAAGACACCTGCCAGTCAAGGATAAAGGCCTCAAGAGAAACCAAACCTGCCAACACCCTGATCTTAGACTTTTAGCCTCCAGAACAGTGAGAAAATAAATTTCTGTTCTTTAAGCCACCCAGTCAGTAGTACTTTGTTAATGCGGGCCTAGCAAGCTATCATAAGCGTCCTGTAGCAAGAGAAGAGTTGGAGGATTCAATCAGCATAAGCAATTACTTACTGCGTTTTTAAATTCTCTTTAAAAATGAAGGAAAAATCAAAGTGATCTCAAAGACACAAGGAATAAATATAAGAGAAACCAATATATTTTTAGACAAAATTGTCTAAAAAGACAGCAAAGTGTCTTAGTATTTGCTGCCAGAAGGCCTGTATTAAAAGAAAAGAACAAAAACTAAAGTATGTGCTTCGAACAAAAAGAAATGCAAGGAAGAATGAAAAACCCTTAAGGTGTATCAGTGTCTGAAGTTGAAGCTCACTATGCTACACAACAGCTGCAGTTTCCTGTGAAGTCCAGTGATATGTACCTCAGTGAACATGGTCATGATTCCCCAAAAGTCAGGAGAAGAGCAAAAAGGGCTTATTAACAGTTTAGTGTTACTAATGGACTTGCGGGAAGTGGTGAAAATAATTTGTTTTACAACTCATAATACATCAAGTCATGTTGTGATCTTTATGGTAGGAGGCAAAAGGATAGAAGAATAGAATGAATAATAAGCTAATAGAATGCAAAATACAGTACTAAAGTATATTCAGTTAATCAAAGACAAAACATGAGATAAAAGGAACATGGAGGAGATGAGTCAGAGAGAAAAATAAATAAAATGGGAAATATTGGTTATACCAATAAACAAAAATGGACTTAAATATGCCACACAAGACATTAACATCAGCCTTGAAACAAACATAATTTGCTGCTTAAAAAAATAGCAAAACTTAAATATATGGACTCAGAAAGGGTAAAGAGATGGAAAAAGAAATAGCATGAAAATACTAACAATAAGAAAGTGGATCTATCTACACTAATATCATAAATTCAACTTTAAGGCACAAAAATGTCATTAGTAGAGAAAAGGAAGCATATTATATATGGTAAATGTGTATAACTGAGTGACCGTGTTGGTCACCTCAACTGGGCACCTCTCCCTGGATCCATGGCCTTTGAAATTCATTTAACTAAATAGCTGGAGTGTATTTTCCCACCCCTTTATTTGTACCATTCAGTGAAACAAATTGAACATAGGATAGTGAACATAGCAGAGGCCTGATGAAGTAGTTATGTGTTTTATCTCCTTTTTTGCTTCTACATGATAGTCATGAGAACATGGCTAAGAAATCCTTCTAGAAGGAGTTTGGAGGCCTGAGACACGGAAGAAAGGTGTGTTAAGCCGATCCAGGCCATCACCGATGAGCCAACGATCAGACAACTTCCAAACATGGGAAGAAGAGGGGCGTGAAAAAGAACAGACAAAATGAGCAGAATAACAGGGCCAACCCGCAGCTGACTGGGATTGTAAAAAAAAAAAAAAAAAAGCATAAAAATCACTCAGAAGATCTCTAGACAGACAATAAATATAAGTACTTTTTAAGTCACTACATTTGGAGATGATTTGTTATTCAATATTATTACATAAATGCTGATTCAGAAATTGGGCCCAGAAATACAGTGCTGCCATAAAACTTATAACATGGAATTTACTTTGGTACCTGACAATGGATAGACAGTAAAAAACTGGAAAACAAACTGGAAGCAAATTCTGGGAAATGGCAAGGAAATTGTTGTAGGAAACTTGAAACACACTGCCCTGTGTTGTGTAACAGTTATGAGAATAATTGTAAGACCTCACCTACATTAAATTATAAAATAGAAGAATCCCTAATGAACACTTGGATTTTAAATACTGAAGACTCAAGCTTGTACAGCTACATATGATAAACTTCTCTGAGAAAGAGATGAACTAGAAAAGACAGAGCAGAACTTAGAGGAAATATAGAACAAAGAAAGCTTGATGAATTTCATATGAAAATATAGCCATCTAAGTTTCTATATGGCAAAATATTCCCAAAGAAAAATAGAGCCTGGAGTTGATTATCAAACCAAGGGTGTGGCAGTAGAAGACCTGTGAGTTAATCAAGGCAATGTGTAGGATATTATCTCAGCTAGGAAAAAAGGGCTTATATAACCTTATGAACACTGTGACGCAGTGGCCTATGGTGCCCAAAGTGAGCTTATCTAGGGAGATGGGCATGTGTGTGTGTATATGAATGGTGTGAGGGGATTTTGGCAAATGCTGTGAAATGGAATCATATTTACAGCAAACCCACAAAGTTTCTAAGGAAACTTAATTGGGAAAAACTTCCAGGCTGGACTAAAATGCACTTATGTTTTTTAAAATGAAAATAAGAAAAGGGAGGGGGGGGAACTGCCACATATTTATGCAAACAGGAATGAAGATAAGAAGGTTGATAGAAATCACAAATTTTCCAGCATCCTTTTTAGAAGTGGTCCAGAAGTGGAACCAAGAAGGATTCATTTTCAAAATATCACAGACAAAATATGTGGAGAAAAATGGGTAGAGGAGCCCAGGTTTAAGGTCAAAATAAAGAGTATTCTCCAAACTTGGGGGATCTGCCAACATTTTCCAAGCTAGATGTCTGAATACTATAAAAACAGTGACTGCCATGTGTCCACTGTCCCTTTTATGAAGAGAAAGTCCTATTGTTATTTCTTTTCTTGCTGCACCATTAAAGTTAAAGGTGGGAAGAGCAGACAAAACTTCTCTATTTGTCAACAAGTCTGCAAGACATGAGGAGACCCTTACAAGGAGTCATATTGGGATTTGACATAAATGACAAGATCCTGGATTATGAACCTGATGTAATTGAATGAAACTTTGAAGGAGGGCTCTGGTGACAGAACTGATTGTAGTTTTCACCTGGAAGATTTGTTAGTAATTGTGTCCAGGAACTAATCTATGGTTGATTAACTTAACCAACCAGAACCTTCAGTTCTATGTGTATACCTGTTTTCTGTCTTATGACTTCATGTTCTTTCACACTAAAGACACGGAGTCTATTTCTCATGCCTTGAAAATAAGCATTGCCATGTGCTAGTCTGTGTTGGCCATCAATTTATTGCCTCTCAGATCTAAATTCACCCCCATGCTAGCTCTGTGATGATGGCCTAGACGCTAATCATTTCTCCTATCTGGTGGGCGTGACGCTTTGTCAGCCGAGGGGACTAGAACAACACCGCAGGAGGACAAGCTGCTCTTCTCAGCTTGAGTACTCCGCATGTTTATTCTTTCCTGCCTCTGCTTCATGGCTGCCTATGGTCAGGAGTGCAGGGGCATCTACTGAGTCTCTGCCTGGCCACGTGCCCAGAGTGCAGTACCTCAGGGATCCTGTGGCCCTGTCCTGGCCCTAGTGACATCAGGGCCGTCCTGATGTGCACCCAGCATGCCCCAGGCCTCGTGGACATGAAAGCCCCCAACTCCCCCTGTGTGCCTACCCATTAGCCTTAACGTGTGTGCACAGTGGAGGGCGCCTTCCCAAAGCTCTCCTAAACCCATGCACGGAGCACAGTTTCCACAGCTTATGAGGGAGGTGAGCCAAGAGTGGCGGAACCGCCTCGGTGACTCAAAGCTGAATGCAGACTCAATCAGGGAGACCAGTTTTGACCAAAAGTTTGCCCAGTCAGAGCAGACATTTGTTAGAAACATAACCTTACTGTTTGGAGCCATCAGGTTTGGGGTAGCTCACTGTGAGAAAACACTGGGGCAAAAGATACTGATATGTGGGCCAAAATATCTGGAAATCCTAAATCCAAACTTGATAATCTTCAATCCAGTTTTTTAAGATAAAGCAATCAACAATTAAAGGAGAAAATTTTATGTCCCCGACTTAACATGGTTCAATCTAACATAAAACATTCAAAACCAAAATGAAAGACCAGAACTCAATATAAATTGACAAAAGAAAAATAAATTGAAAATGCACTCCACTAAAGTTTATCAAAATATACAGAAAGTTGCTCGGCACTTTTAGTCATCAGTGAAATGCAAACTAAAAGCGAGATGCAGTACTAACCCGGGTGCACACCAAAGGCCAAAGGGAAACAGACAGTAAGCACTCTTCCCACCATCCACTGCAGAACGCATACCTCAAAATTTGGTGGATTAAAGCGCTTCAATTTCTATCCCACGATTTCTATCTCAGGTCTCCTGTTTCAAGAACTCTAGTGGCCTTATACTGATGATCGTTGTGTTCTACGCAGCACCAAAGGAGTCTGGCGGCTGGGCTGGGGAGAGATACTCCAGACACCTTCACTCAGGGGACTGGCACAAAGTTTGCTGGAAGGCTGGGAGTAACTGCTTCTGCCACCCAGGCTCCTCTGCAGCATGGTGGTCTCAGGGTGCTCAGAGTTCTTAGGTGGTGGCTCGGACCTCACCACGAAGGGTCCTACAGATGCACCAACGGAAGCTGCAATGCTTCCTATTACTGACTAGCCTTGGAAGTTCCAGAACTTCACTGCTGTGGCGATCTATTGGCCCAGAATTCAAGGCCAGGCCTGATCTAAAGGAAGGGAATTAGACTCCACCCCTCATTAGGAAGAGAGCAAAAAATAATTACTAACTGTTATTAACCTACACAATTACAACTATTTTCAAAAGCGTAAAGACCTTGTTGATGGGAGTGTACAATGGTATATCCGGTTTGGAAAACAGTTTGGCAGAGTGCGCCGAAGCTAATGCTATGCATATTACGACACCCAGCAGTTCTTCTCCTAGATAATTACATAAATGAAAACATAAGTCCTCCAAGACATGCACTAAGAGAACGGTGGTGCTATTTAGCCCCAAGTGGGAAAATACAGGAATGTCCTTTAATAGTAAAACAGCTAAACAATGTATGACCGACCACAACAATCACTCAGCAACATGCTCTTTCTAAATAAGATTCTGACAATCTGACGATTCTATTTTCAAGGGGTGGGGGAACTGAATCTGGGTGGACTGGTGATTATTGTTAAAGGGACCCTATGTGACTTCTGAAGCTGAGCTGTGAAAGGACAGAGAGCCCCTGATTCTCTCGGGATGCGCACTCTTAGAACCCAGGCACCATGCCGCAAGGGAGCCCGAGCAGCCCACCAAGAGACCAACGTGGAGGGAAACTGCAGTTTTCAGGAGCCTGTTACTGCCAGTGTGGGCCAACATGCCAGCCGCATAAGTAAGCCATGTTTCAAGCTAACCCCCTAGGCCTGCATCAGTCTCTGCCCGAGCTGACACCAGCTGGAGCTGAGATGAGCTGGCCCAGCTTAGTCCTGCAAATTATAAGACTATGACCAAAAGAAATTATTGTTATCAAGTTAAAGCTGTACATTTCAAGAAGTTGTTTTATGCCCTTATAATAACTGGAACAGAATGTGGTGCCAGAAATTGGTGTGCGTAAGACATTGGTGTTGGGACCAGAAAGCAGACAGAAGCCTGAAGTCCTCCTGAGACAACGATTATGAAGTCCTGCAAGGTCTCAAGGAGGAGAACAGTGGAGACTTAAAGGGAAGACATGTCATTGGAAGCTGGAGGAAAGAGGCCGCAGAATCACTGGCAACACCATCGCCTACAGTGCTGTGCGGGGTGGCAAAGGCGCCCACTGAACTGGGTCACTGGCCCAGGAGGTCTTTGGCAGAGTATCTCAAGTGCCATCCGCATCTTCTCACTGGATGTGATAAAATGTGACAGGAGAGACACAGCCTAGAGAAGTGATTAAACTTTATAAAGCCAAGACATACTGAGTTGTCAAATAAAACTGTTTCTCATTTACAGCCTCTCTCATGGCAAGACATTCTCAAATGATCAAAGATCAGATCTCAGCCAGGACCACAACGCCATTTGTTTAGATTGTGGAAATACTGAAGGGAATGATTCATAAAATCATTCAGACATAAAAAAGACCTAAATTCTTAGAGAATGCCTTTCAGATCTTCTTTCATGGACAGTGAGGCATCTAAGAATCTTAAAGGCATTATCCCACCATTGTGCTACAGAGAGCAAGGCCGGGAAGAATTGCACATACCAGTATGTGTAGGTCACACATGCCTGTGTGTAAAAACCGCACGTACTGTATACATGACTGCTGTTTCGAGTCACCATGTCTCCCACCCGTCTACAACCCAGCAAGGGTAACTGGAGCACAGTGGTTACTCACACAATGTAATGCTGATCTAGGGCAATGAGAGCGACAAGAGTCTACACATACAGACCAAAGCATATGGAAGATTCTTCAGTCAGGGTGTGACCAAAAAGTGTATAGAATGCATGATTCAATTTTCAAGGTTTAAAATGGACCAATCCATTTTTCGTTTAATTTTATAAGTCATAACAGTAGTATCTCTTTGGTGCGGGGTGAGGGGGGGGACCAGCAGTGGTGCAAGGTGAACAGTATTCTGTTTCTTGATCTGAGTGCTGTTTATATGGGTGTGTTTATTTTACAAGATTTTATCCAATCAATTGTATACGTATGATTTGTACCCTTTCTGTCCACGTGCTCCACCTGCATCTCTTAGGATTTGGCCTTGCAAACAGAGGGAGCACAATGTGGTTAAAGGGCTTGTAGGGTCCTAGCTTTACCTGGAAGAACACAGAAGCACAGACTTACATTACATCCTAAAGAGAAGACCCCAGTGCCCAGGAGGCGTGTCGGGAACTGGAGGGCAGCCACATGAACAGCAGCAGGAGAGTATCGTCAACAAGCTCACAGTGGAGAAAACTAAATCAGTGTGATAGACAGAATGTTGGTCCAAAAGATGGCAAAGGAGAACAGGGAACACTCGCCCGCTACAACAAGGAGAAGGATGGTGACTGTAAGCAGACCAGTAGTTCCTTCTCTCTAAGCATCTAAATCAGGTCGAGAAATACAACATATCAAAAGGCTAAGCAGCTCCCCTAATACCCCCGGCCAAGGTCCGCGACAGCCCTGTTGTTGTGAATGTGTGTGGTTATGGGGCGGCCGGGCAGTTACACCCAGAAAGAAGCTGAACACCTCCCTGCCTCTTCTGGGTTCAAAGCAGTTATTCCCCTGTCCCTGTGCCCTTAGTTACTTTGATTACTTTGCACTCCTACTGTGTTCAACCATAAAAGAGACAGTCATAGCACCTCCATTATAGGTTTTGAGAGGATTAAATGAAGAAAGTCCTTAGCAAACTGCCAAGTACCTCATAACAACCACACAACAGGATCATATCACTGTTATTTCTCTATTGAAAGGGATTCAGTGCTCCCCAGAAATAATAGAAAAAAATAGCTTCACGTCCTGGGTTCACCATTTCGATTCATCTCTAATTGTCTAGATATCCTTGTCAAGGAATTTTGCTTTTCTTTTTTAAATGTAGAGTTCATGTTGCTTTACCTCCTAAGTTTTTCATGCTTGTACTGAAATAATACTGTGACTATGAATGATATTTTCTTTCCCTCAGTTCTTTGAAGAGAATATTTCACTGTCTTCTGACTCTGGCTATTGCTAAGGAGAAGTCAGAAACCAGGCTAATTTTTTCATCCTTCTAGGTGGTATTTTTTGGTGGGATTGTCTAAAGAATTGTATCTTTATCCCTGAAGTTCAATAGTTAACTTCAGGCTATATGCCGTCTTTGTTAGGCTAGTCGGCCTTTGATCACCACCCTTTAGCAGGGGCCATTTCAGTTAATTTAGTGGTGTGCCTTTCACACAGAAGGACACCACCGGGCTTCAGATCATTCCCCAAGTCCAGTATGGAGCCTAGAGGGAATTTTGCTGGAGGGAATCAGAGCTGTTCCGCTGACCATGTTTTACCCTTTTCTAGCCGTCAGTAGTTTCCACTCTCCTCGGTCAGGGCCGGGGAAAGGAAAGTGTGCCCACTGTCTGTGCCTCTGTACACTCAGAGATGCTATGGGAATTCCTCAGGATTTGCTCATTTTACCAGGCTGGTTTTTAGAGGAAGAAGGTAGTTTGAGGAACTGTAATTCCTTGTGGCTTTTCCTGCAAGAGTCAATGAAGTGAATCTTGTTTTGTTCCTTAGCTTTAAGTTTTGAACATGATTTCAAGTTTTATCTCCTTCCTTATTTCATTTTGCTTATGGAACTTTTTGTTGTATTGTTTTCATTTGTTTAGTAGCTTTTACTAGTTTTTGTTCATTTTACCAGTACTTGGGAAAGGGAATTCTAATGTTTAAGTTGGCCATCTTAAGTTCTCTGTACAGTTGACTAAGAAGGCAATTACAGATAAATATATTTGAAAGAGAAAACAGACCTCCACCTCCCTAGATGAACACAGAACTTTGAAGAACAAGGGAACTTCAAAAAAATAATGATTCTTTCTTAATAAGAATGGATAAATGTGGGGAAAGTACTTTTTAATGAATGGAGGGGAAAAGAGTCACAATCAAGGCAAGAATTATGTGTATTTGTACAACCATATAAAACTGTTAGGCTGGTGATTATTCATCTTATAACTTTATTATATGGAAGCCACTGTTTTCTAATGTATGTTGTAATGGATGAACTTGGTTTTCTAAAGTGACATTATCAATAAACTAAATGAAATTCAGAAGTATTTGCAATACCACTAGAAAAGAGTTAAAATTAAACAACTGATGCTAAAAAGCATATTTACATATTTAAACACTCTGGTTATAAGTGTTAAGAAAAAATAAGAATACACAGAAGTTATAAAGTGTTAAAATCTTAATTACATGTTGATCCGTATACCCTGAGGGTACTGAATATGCATTTTTTATTACAATCTTGAAAATATGAATTACTCTTTCAGCATTTTGGTTAGTGTTTCTAATTCTGGATGTTATCAAATATGATATCCATTAAATAAATTGATTTATTTTTATTATAAATTGGTATCTTTAAAAGAAGTAAACACAGAGTTAGAGAGCATCTTAAAATTTTAGACCTAAATGGGACCACAGAGATCAGATACTATAAACACCTTCAGTTTGCAGATGAGAAAACAGTCTCATTGATGTAAAACATCTTGCAGGCTTCCTCTCTGCATATATATATAACTAGTAAAGGAAAAAGATGTAACCATTTATTTAAGGAAGGGAATATACACATTCTCATTTTCAATAGGAATCATGATTTCAACCTTCTTTTTATCCCTAGAGTAAGAGCAGATCACTCTGAACAACTGTGACTGCTTTCAAAATTTAATTACAGTGTAATTTTTCATTTTTTCTGAGATTATAAAAAATCAAACAATTTCTACAAAAAAAAAAAGCAAGTATTTTCAATGTTTGCTTACTCCTTGGCCTCGAGCTTTCTAGATGGTGGTGGTTAAAACAGGGTCTCTTGAGCTGTAGCCAAGGAACACCTGTAGAGCTGGGATGAAGATCTGAGATTTGAGTTGTAGATTTTCATCCCCTACAGGCCTCCTCTTGCTCCCAACAGTGTGTCAAACAACCCTCCACAGAGGGGGGCTAATGACATGAAAGAGAGAAATAAAATTTTAAAATAGAGCATTCATCCCTGAAATAACACATTTTTAGTAATTTCGAATGAGAGAGTACCAAAGTGATATTCTGGCACTTATAACTCCTTGTTAACAGAATCGAAAAGTCTCAGATTTACAAGAAAATGTACAGCATCTGGAAAGCAGGAACTTCTAATTTATGTCTAGACAAGTCTGAGCAGACATCA
This sequence comes from Smutsia gigantea, assembly GCA_032199065.1. NCBI lineage: Eukaryota > Metazoa > Chordata > Mammalia > Pholidota > Manidae > Smutsia > Smutsia gigantea. The sequence continues at coordinate 221,637 of JAVSCE010003048.1, forward strand.
CCTAAGACCTACCTGAATCTTGGTCAGAAACATTCTCTCATTAGGAGAGAGTTTCTATAATTATTACACAGGTCATCTTTTATAATAGCACTAAGATGCACATTAAAGAGACCCAAAATGATGCAAAAGTATTAACAATTTAGATAGTAGCAATAATAGTAATGCCAAGAGGGACATAAACTGCAGCCCTCTTTTCCAAGGGTTTGGATTCTAGGAAATCAGATAGACCTCAGAAAAGAGCTGCAAGGTAAATTGTATCCTGTTGTGCTTCCTTGTTTTTAAAATTGTATCAGTGGATCTGTAACAGATTACTGGCATCAACAGATGAATACATCCATTGTCTATAGATCATTTTGGAAATACTCCTATAACTCCAGTTTTGCTGAGTAACTTTACAGCAATTCTTGGTCATCTTCTATTTATGCTGAGTAGGGCACATTCAAATCGTTGATCAGCCCCAGACTGCCTGGCTTCACAAGTTCAAGGATTTGTACCATCCTTTGACCTCTTCCAATTGTTATTAGGTAACCTTGGAATTATAAGTTTGTTAGAGTTTATTGTATTGTGTTCTTTCCTACTTTTGTCTCATTAAGTGTAAGAGCAAACTCATGTTCAAATTAGTAAAGCTCAGGATATAAAAGCTCCACATGATTACAGACTCCCATTCTCCCTTTTAATAATTCACAGTCAGCCAGTGTATATCGGTGCTCCTCAATACCCCTGGAGCCCCCTTGCCAGTCATCACTTCCAGTGGGAAGGCAAAGTATTCTGCTTCTTTTTCAACTCAGATGCTAAAATGACTGAATCCATTTCTCTCATCCTGAATGTATAACACAGTGATTCTTCCAATGTGTGATTTCAATGCCTTCCTCTTACTTGTCCCATGTATAACCTCCTTTCTGTGTATAACATTTAAGAGAGAGAGCTTTGAGGACACTTATTATTTATGTCTAATTTGAGGATGTCCACTGGTTATTTGAGTCCCACTCTGCCACCCCAGCCCAGTCTGATCTGCTTTCCTTTGGTCCTCTGGGACCCAAGAGTCTAATTCTGAGCTCTGTGCAACTCTGCCTGCTGGCTTTGCAATGACAGGCAAGAGAGTAGAGGTGTCTTTCCTGCTCTTGCAGCTTCTCTGTCTCCTGTGAGTCGGCCTCCCCCAGATTAGCTCCAGCTGTCACTGAGCCTGGTAACTCTGTCCACCTCCTGCTACTTTAGGCCTGGGGGTGGTAACGCCTTTGAGGTGGTGGCGCTGAGCTTTGGGGCCTATATTGAGGCCTGATGGGCTCCTTCAGCCCATCCCCAAACCACTGTACACCATCCCTTCATTGTCGACAGGAGTACTTTTTTGGTGAATTGTTTCCTGCCTAACCTCTGACTGATGCATTATTAAAATGGCAAATGTTAATAATTAATAAAAATAATAACATAATTTTGTTTGATACTTAAGTCGTAAAACATTTAAGAAAAGTCTGTATTATAAGTAAAGCACTTTAGCACCTTGCTGTTAGTTGACCTCTGCTGGTTAACTAAATATGAAGGGAAGTGAAAGAAACAAAGAATTACTCAGTGACTTCCTGGAAATCTGATTTGCACATGTGTAGTTTTGCTCAAAAATAATAACTGAAGATGTCTTGCACTGATTAAAGCCAACCCATGAGATGCAGAGTAAAGGCGACCGACCATGTTATTTCACACTCACAGCACAGACTTTGTGGTGTGATGAGGTTCTGTGACTTATAAACTCCTAAAACTATTTTAAAAGAGAAGTTTTAGGTTCACAGCAAACTTGAACAGAGATGCAGAGAGCTTCCATGTCCCCACTGCCCTCACCCATGCACAGCCTCCCCTACTCTGAAAATCCCACACCAAACACTACATTTGTTACAACTGATGAGCCCACACTGACATCGTCACCAGAGTCCATAGCTTACATTAGGGTCACTCTTGGTGGTGTGCATTCTGTGGGTGTGAACAAATGTGTAGTGACAGGTACCCAGCATTATGGTGTCACACAGAGTATTTTCGTTGCCCTAAAAATCCTCTCTATTCCGACTATTCACCCCTCAAGCTCCAACCTCTGGCAACCACTGATCTTTTACTCTCTCCATGTTTGCTTTTTCCTGAATGTTGTAGAATCAGAATCTTAATCTTTTCAGATGGGTTTCTTAAAAGTATGTATTTCCTCCATGTCTTTTATTAGCTCAATGTCTTATTTCTTTTGCCTTTTAACATATCAATCAATCAATCAATCAATCAATCAGAAAAATGCTACCAAATTGGCCCTAAGGAACACTCATCAGTCTTGACACCAGAGATACTCCAAACATTGCTAGATACCAACCTGACCTGACATTTACTGAAGATTTGGTGAGTTAGGACTGACGAGTGATTAGAACAGGGCTTTGGAGTCGATGTGTCTGGCTTGAAACCATGCCATATCAAGCTGTGTGACCTTGAGCAAATCACGTAACTTCCTTTTGACTCAGTTTCTTCCTCTGAAAAAATGTAATTAACAGATATCTCCCAGTGTGGTATGAGCATCAAATGAATTATCTGACAACATATAGTTTGGAAAGGACTAATTACCAGTAAGCTTGAACTATACTGTATATGTGACAAAGAAAGGTATCTGACCAACATTTGTGAACTCTAATAAGATTGATATCCTGGAAGAGAAATTCTTAATCTTATTCCTATTATTTACCCTATGTCTTCTGCCATTATTTTTACTTGTTTGAATAATATTCTTACAATCCTGCTGTTATGAAAAGAGGTCAGGCACTAGGGCCAAAGCCACAAAAATGGCTATGAACAGAGGGAATGAGTCCAACTCCCTGGTGGAAATGTGTCCTTCATATCCCCATTTCTGTACTGGAAATAAAATAGGGAGCTATAGACGAACAGTATGCTAAACGTGGAACACAAGAGGAAGAAGCTCAGGTACATGGTGTTTGATTAGTGAAACTGGTTATCTGGGTATTTCTTCAAAGACAAACATTGGAATGAGCAAGACGAACTGACAGAATAACTTGAGTGTAAGATCCCAGCAGTGGGTGTCATGGGAGTCCAGGGATGCGCATGGCTGTTAGAGCTTCAGGGAGTCTGAGATGAGATGACAGGAGGAGAGGACAACAATGCCTGCACATGTGTTTCAGTGAATTACAAACTATATGTTGGTCTATTTGAATTTCAGATGAACAGCTCCAAAATAAGATGAAAAAATGCAAAATAAAGTTTTAATGTGACCTCCTACTTTGATTTCCTTTTTTTTTCAAAAGTAGAGCAAAGGTCATGGTTAAGTGTAAGTAAGGAGAAATGTTATAAGGACTTTAACTGAAATGGCAAACCCTTAAAGACAAGACATTTCCTTAACCTTTAAGAAAGGAGTGATACTAATAAAAGTGAAATACAAAATATTGTATACAAATTGATATCCAAAATGAGATTCACAAAAGTGTTAGGAAATGGAAAGGAAATAATTATAAAATGTTTAAAATACAGGAATGATTCTAAATTACTAACAAGAGTAACACGATCTTTAATGGATTGTGAGTAATTTTAACAACTTACAAATGGACTAATACAAAAGAAAACATTTGTTTAAATGTCATTTGGGTGTTCTTTTTGTTGTGAATGGCTGCTGGGTGGTATTCATGAACACTTGATCTCTCTCTAAGCTGTAGGTATCATGGGAAAACGTTTAATTTATTTTCAAATCAACTCCCTTCTGGATGGTTTATCTCCTATTTCCTTTCCCCAAAAGATAACTCAGCTTGGGTGGCTATTTTTGCTAAATTACAGATCTCCACAGGCATTGCTTGTTTATTTCAAAATTGTCTTTCTCTAGGATGATGTTTGGAACGTTTGCTTTGTCTATAATAAAGAATGACTGTTTCATTAATGAATAGTACATGTTAGCATGGAAAAGGTATGCACACCAAGTAATTGATTCTAAAATTTGTATGTGTGAAATATTTTTAGTTTCTGTGATTTAATTTGAATCTACAGCATTTACTTTTTAAGCTCTGCCATACTCACATTAATAAAACAAATAAAAAAAGGAACACATCCCTACTTTCAAGCTTCCCCAAATTGTTTTCATACTAGGCAAACAGTACTCTATAAAGGAAACAGTTCTTCTACAAAGACCATTTCAAATGCTGGTAGGATGACAACCAACACAGTTTGATAAAGTCTATGCATATATAGGTAAATAAAAAAATTTTTTCAAAACATCACCTCTAAAACATCTCCAAGTAATTCTTACAGACTATTTCATTTCATATAAAAGTTATCCTAACTAATCTGCCAAGAAAATCAGTTGAAGCAAATCAAAGTATGGATAGAAATTTTAAAAGATATAAACAAATATTCTACAACTAAGCAGGTGGCTCAGTTTAAATTTTCTGCACTCACTGCATAACCTAACACTAGTTTTCTTTCAAAATGAGGTAGAATTGAATACAAACTAAAATCGCAATGAGAAACCATCACACACCCAGTGGCTAAAAATCTCCAGAACCAAATGATGGCAAAAATATGGAGGAACTGGAGGATTCATACTTTGCTAGTAAAAAAATGAAAAATGGCAGTCACCTTGGAAAATATTTTGCTAGTTGCTTATGAAGTTAAACATACACTCACCATATGACCCAACAATTCCCCTACCAGGTATATGCGGAGAAAATGGATTCCCACCCAAAGACTTGTTCTAGAATACCAATGCAGCCTTAAAAGACAGAAACAACCCAATGTAATCAAATGGGAAATGAATACGCAAACTGCGGTATAGCCATACAATGGAATTGTATTTAGCCATAAAAGGAAATGAACAGTATGATGAGTAACCTCAAAAACACCATGCTGAGTGAAACGCAGACACAAAGAATTATTATATGATTCCACTCAGATGAAATTCTAGAAAAGCCAATACTTCAGGGACAGAAAAAAGATCACTGAACGTAAGGATTCAGGGACTGAATGAAGCAAGGGTTTGACTGCAAGGGCCATTTTAGGGGTGATGAAAAAGCCCTACATCATGACGTGGTGGTGGCTACAGACAGTATACATTTGTTGAAATTTATCAAATTGTACTCTTAAAACTGGTCAATTTTATTTTCTATAAATTATATACCAATACAACTGACTAAAATTAAAAGAAAAAAGCTGCCTTGAATGAACAATTCTTACATACGGTGTCGCGTAGCTTCCTGTCTAGAGAAGGAGGCGCGCAGGTCAGGGACTGAGTCAGGCTGCGCGGCAGCCGGGGCCGGCTGAGCTGCGCCTGGGAACCGCAGCGTCTGCGGGACGCTGGCCCGGGGGCGACGGGCTGTGTGCAGCCCCAGCGGGAGCCCGGGAGGAGGCTGTCGTCGGAGGCTTCGGGCCATCTCTAAATAGACCCCTCTTCTCTATATTAACAATAATGCACTATTTTGTTTGGCTTATATGATCCGTGTCTTGTTTTAAAAGTACTATTAACTTCTTTAAACTTTAAGATTTCAGCAAAGCACATGGGAAAAAAGCAAGAAAATTGCCTGTAATCTCAGGATGAATGATTTTTTTGAATACTCAACATGACTTCTCCGAAGGGTCCAACAAAAGAAACGCATCCTCTGGTTCAAAAAACAGTTTCCGGCCCAGATTTACAACCCCAGCCCCGCTTCTCGCTGCTGCTGCCGGGGCCTCTCAGGCCCCCGCGGCCCTGCCCCCGCCTGGCCTGTGCTTTCCCTGCTCTGCACCCCGAGGGGCTGCTCTGGACTAGGTAGGCTTCAGCTCTTCTGCTACGACAAGTTCAGGGCAAAAGCCTTTGGCGCTGCCTCTCTAGTTGGATGATATATAATCAAGGAGCTGAAGGAATGAATCTCAGAAATTGCTTTTCAAGCCTGGAGACAAGCAAGATTCTGGGTTATGTTGTCTGCCTATAATTCTTCACAGATATAGACCATCCTAGGTTTCATCCATTGTAAAAACTGGCCCTGACCTAAAATCACTGCTGTCACCTCTAAAGCAACTACAGCACCCACTCTTTGATCATACATGGTTTTGAAGAATAGGGACTTCTGGATAATATAATTCCCTCTTTTAAAAAGATTTATTATAACATGAACCAAGTCCATGAACTGAAATATTGTTAGATACCTGATTTAATATGGCAAAATAAAATTCAATAGATCTTTCACTGCTCTGAGGGAATTTTAGAATTGTGAATCCCCTATTGTACCATACTACATAATTTTTATAGTTTATAGTGTCAGGTGCTGTATTAGTATTATCTTTCCTGGTTACCATGGATACTCTTGCTTAGAAAGTAATGCCAATTGCACACAGTGTTACTTCTAAACAAAAGAGCTGACATCCAATCCTAGCTCTCTTTTTAATTACCTGAAATCTAGTCTCTGGCCAGACCAAGCATTATGAGTATCAGTTATCCCTGAGCTTCAGATGTACATTTACAATCTAAGAGTTTAACTTCATATTTTTAATTCTTCACATACTTTTGAATAAAAACTCCCCTTCAGGCCATTTATGTAGTACTTGATAAACTTCGCACCAATACTACAGGATAATCCCCTTATGCCACGTGATTCCTTGGTTCTTTTTCCTTCCTCTTTGTCCTTTTTATGCCATTGAATCTTAACAATGAGACTGACATGGAAAGGACCTTATAAGTTTTAATTTTTCAAAATAAAACATAAAAAGAAATACATTTCTTTCGAGCACAAAGGTGATATTTAAGACAGGAAAGTATTGTCGAATAAGTACCTCCAAAGGATATGGTTTAGCCTATGAATTATAGAATTGAAAGTACTGACTTTGAGAGGCATGAATTTGATTATGACCTTGGCGGGTCATGTTCTAGAGAAGGTCTTTGAAAAATGAGTTAGTGATCTATTTCTTCTTGCTAATGGTAGAGTGTCCATTTCGGATACATAAGTTGATCTTTTTGTCCTACTCTGTAGCCTGAGCAAGAAATCATAATACTGGATTTAATGGGTACAGTGAACTATGCTTTCCACCCTCTAAATATCTCTACTAGGTCAACTTTATTACCATTAGTTGACTCATCCGAGTATTTTCCAGGTTGTATCAACTTATTTCGGTGACTGAAGTCCTATATTTTCTAAGTCTGTACATTTAATGTATATTTCAAGAACTTTTCCTCTAAGACCTTCTTAGTGCAATGTTGATTGAGGTCAACTACTTGGAAATATAAAATATCCTTTCATCTCCAATACATAGGGTTCTGCCATGGGTCATTTTCCTGGAAAAGAGAATCTGAAACAGAACGGAGCACACAGAGAACTGTTTGGTGGTGCTCTTGGGAACGACCTTCCTAAGGGGATGATGAAAACAAGACTGGACAGAAGAAGGTGACTAGCAGTATGACTGTAAGAGGCCAGAGCTGATATCCTGACTGGCTGTGAGGGCCTTTTAGAGTCTCCACCTGAGGCCAGGGTGCTGGGTCCTTTTATCACTGCAAAGGTAGACAACGGAAGCTCCCTTTAGCTGGTGACAATTCCTAGCAGGGCTCAGCTGTGAGCCCTCAGAAGCCAACACTGACAACAGCAGGGCAGGGCAGGGCGCAGGGGATCAGTGTGCTGGCCCTAGAGGGAGCATCTCCACGGTGCTCTGCGGCTTCACCTGCAAGTCCCAACAGGACACCAAACTAAATATCTGTCTTCGTCTGTGCCCCTACAGTGTCTGACATTCCCATTTTAGATCGGTTCCTCTGAGTGAACCATCAGTCTCATCCACTTCCTTGTGGGATCCCCTGTCTTGGAGGCAGTGCAGCAGGGGCACCTTATGGGCAAGAAGCCACCACCATTCACTGCATCACTGCTCCAGTTTGGAGGATATTCCAGCTTCCTTTCAGGTGATTTCACCAAAATAACTAGGCTTTAATCTTGGCAACAGTCTCTTTGGGTGAAATTTAAAAAATTTTTTTGAAAAAGAAAAATAAAATTCTCCAATACAGGACAAATTCCAAAAAAGTACTGGATGGTGATAAAGCCATTTTTAAGAAGTGGAAATATATTTATGAGAAGTTCTGTGAGGGGAAAGTATGTCTCACTCTCCCTATGCAGCTTAGTAGTCAGCCAAATTCAGGACGATTCTTGGAGCTGACTGTATGCTCACCCCTCTCAAATACTGTGTACTCAAATATTCTGTTTCAGTTGGCCTCAATTTCCCTACTTAATAATGTAAAAATCCTTAAATAAGTTAAATGAAATGAGCAGTAAAAAGGAATATGGTGTATATTATATCTACAGGAATAAATCAATATTAGGGAATCTGTTAACATGCTTCACCACATAACAAAAACAAAATGAAAATGATGTGATCATATCCATAATTGCTGAACTTTTTTATGTAATCGAACCCATTCTTGATTTTTAAAATGTTTTTTAAGTAGATATATTTTTATTAAGGCAGTTTTTACAAAATCTATCTCAGCCAAAAACTTGTTTTTTATATTAGCCATCTACCATGATGGCTTTCATTTAAGGTTTTCAAGGTACTACAGTAATAAAAGGCATAAAAGGAGACAAAGTTATCACTATGTGTATATGATTTCACTATTTACATAGAAAATTCAAAAGATTCATAAAATCTTCTAACAAATATCAATATTGAAAAATACCATGTTTACAGAAATTATGGCAGCTGGACTCAAAATTTACATATACCAAAATCCTTCTTTTGCATATAAAATGGACTTATTACACCAATAGCTGCTTCTTTGAAAACATAAACAAAATTGGCAAACCTTAAACTAGACTCACCAAGAAAAAAAGAGGGCTCAAAATCAAACACAGAAAACAGCACAACTGGTACCAAAGAAATGCAAAGAGTCATAAGAGACTATGAACAACTATGTGATGACAAACTGGACAACTGAGAGGAAAATGATAAATTCCTAGAAAGACACAACCTTCCAATACTAACTCATAAAGAAATAGAAAATATGAACAGACCAATGACTCATAAGAGATCAAACAGCTAATCAAAAACCTCCCAACAAACAAAGTTCAGGACCAGAAAGCCTCACTGGAGATTTCTCCCAAACATTCAAACAATTAATAATGATTCTTCTCAAACTCTTAAAGAAAATAGAAGGGAAGAAAACACATTCAAACTCACTTTATGAGGTCAGCACTACCCTGATACCAAAACCACACAAGGACAGCAAAAGAAAAGAAAATTACAGGCCAATAACTCTAATAAACATAGATGTAAAAATCTTCAGAATATTAGCAAAATGAATTCAGCAATACCTTAAAAAAATTTTACACCATGATCAAGAGGGATTTATTCCAGGGAAGCAAGAATGGTTCAGCTTCCACAAATCAATGTGATATGCCACATTAACAAAAAGAAGGATAAAAAACGGTATCATCATCTCAACAGATAAAGAACAAGCATTTGACAAAATTCAATGTCCATGTATGATAAAAAATATCTCAGTAAAGTGGGTATAGGGAACATACTATAATAAAGGCTATATATGACAAACCCACAGTTAATACCATACTTAATCATCAGAAACAAGACAAGGATGCTCGCTTCTGTCATTTTAATTCAACATAGTATTGAAAGTCCTAGCCACAGCAATTGGCAATAAAAGGAAATAGAAATCATTCAAATTGAAAAAGAAGAGAGCTGATTGCCACTATTTGCAGATGACATGATAATATATACAGAAAACACTAAAGACTGCACTATAAAACTTTTAGAATAAAAGAATTCACTAATGTTGCAGGATACAAAATCAATAACAGAAATTTGTTGCTTCTCTATACACTAATAACAAACTACCACAAAGACAAATTAACAAAACAATCCCATTTATAACTACATCAAAAGAATAAAATATACAGGAATAAATTTATCCAAGGAGGTACTGAAAATGCTTAAGAATTGAGGAAGGCACGAATAAATGGGAAAATAGCCCATGCCCAAGGATTCAAAGAGTTAATATTGTTAAAATGACCATATTATCCCAATCTACAGATTCAATGCAATGTCTATCAAAATTCCAATGTTTTTTTTACACAGAAATAGAACAATCCTAAAATTTGCATGAAACCACAAGAGTCTAAATAGCCAAAGCAATCTTGAGAAAGATCAAAGCTGGAGGCATCACACTTCCTGATTTTAAACTCTATTACAAATATACAGTAATCAGAACAGTATGATATTATCACAAAAACAGATTCATAGATCAATGGAACAGAATAGAGAGCCCAGAAATAAACCCACACATACATGGTCAATTAACTTATGACAAAGGAGCCACGAATATACAATGGGGAAAGGATAGTCTCTTCAATAAATGGTCCTGGGAAACCAGGATATCCACATGCAAAGGATTTAAACTGGACCCATATCTTATACTAAAAACAGAAATCAACTCCAAATAGATCAAAGATTTGCATATAACACATGCAACCATAAAACTCTTATAAGAAACTATAGGGGGTAAGTTCCTTGACACTTTTCTTGGCAATGCGTTTTTGGGTTTGGCACTAAAAGGAAAGGCAACAAAAGCAAACAGGTTGCACTATATTGAACAAGAAAAGCTTCTTCACAAAAAGGGAAAACATCAATAAAATAAAAAGGCAACCTACCATGTAGGAGAAAATATTTGCAAATCATATGCCTGACAAGGTGTTAATATCCAAAATATACAAGGAACTAGTATAATTCAATAACAAGAAAATTAGCAAATCAGGTGTCTTAGTCTTCATAAGATACCCAGAAACCGACAGTCACCAAATCCACGGCTAACACCCTGCCTACCCCCATTCTAGCCAATCACTTGAAGTACCATAGTAACCTCTAACATACTGCTTTTGCTTCTTTCTTCCTTCCTCCAGTCATCACCACAGCTAAAGTGATTGTTATAACTCAGCATGTGCTCCATACCCTATAATGGGACCTACGTTACTTGGAATAAGAGGCCTTGTCTATGAAATGGCCTAATGACTGATTAGTCCATAAGTAACCAGGCTGCCTGCTACCATGCTCTCTACTCTCCCTGAATACTCTCTCCTCTGTTCACCCAATTCAGGCAGGCACACAGGCCTCCGTGCAGCACCTCAAAGGTTCTCATCAGGCTCCTGCTTTAGGGTTGTTGTTCCCCCTGGTTGCTCTACTTAGCAAACATTTCTCCAGATATCCCAATGGCTTACATTTATTCAATTCTCTCCTTAACTCTTACAATAAAACTTTTCCTGACCACCTTATTTAATTCTGCATTCAGCCACAACCTGGCACCCCACTTTAAGTGCTTTCTATCTAGCTCACTACTTTCTGTTATCATGTCTCCAAAACACTATTTACTTATTAATATGCTTATTTTCATTATCTATCTCCCAACTCTCAAATAGATAAGATGTGTGAGATCACAAGGCACATTTTGTTCAGATGTACAAGTTGTATAGATGCCTGGAGCAGAATGTAAAACCTACCAGATGCTATATAAATGCTTCTTGATTAAATAAATTGATATTTACAAAAGCAATGTTATTTACCAGTTTGTTTTACTACTTCCAATACTTCAATGTTCATTTAACATGTCAGAGAGCCCTTAACCTTGTCGGTGATATAACAGGAGGCTTTTATAACCTCTTTCAACCTTGGCACTCAAGTCTGAATCTTAAGAGTTCTGTTCATGACTAGTCCATGCTTCTGAATTGAACTTCTAGCTTTGCATAATATGCATTGTCTGTGAATATCACAGAATATTTAGCAGTAGACTACTTAGTATTAAAAAAACAATTATTTTCATCAGAGGAAAAAGAACCTTTGTGATGTTTAGTGATAACTCTTAACAGAAGAACATTTAATAACCCAGTAAGTGGTCGAGCACAGGGCATCCTCCTGGCCCAGCTGCCATAGGCATGATTAGTGGTTAAGCAAGTGGGTATTGTATGGAATGCATAACCTTTTATTACAGGATTACACTTGGAAATATAGAAGGTAAATCAATTCTAATTTTATCAAATAACTTCACAAAAAAATTAATTATGTGCTATAGTGTATTTATCAATTTACATTCAGAGTAAGAACTTTTAGGCACACAGTGCATCCTTATTAGGTATTTTTGTATTTTTGCTATGAATAAATGGAGATGTCAACAGAAGCTCAGGGAAAAGGATAACAGAAGGGTCCTGCATTCAAATACACTCTGCAAATAGACTGACTGCAGTGTTAGGATGAGGAACAAAATGTATCTTCTTACTTGTTAAGAAAACCTGTCTTGTCATGGTGTGGAGAATGGTGTAGAGAGGGGCAAAATGGACAAATAAAGAAAAGCTGGGCAGTATGGCAACACTCCTATCATAAAGCTACAGTACCTTAGACTACGAAGATTCAGAAAAAAAGCATGGAGTCAAGTCTGCATTGGAATAATTGGTCTTGAGAAGAAATACATTAAGAGGTTTTGCTGGCACACTGCAAGAAAAAAAAGCAGGTGTGGGAATAAGAAAATAATATAGGACAATATATTTAGCATGAGCCATTAGTTGCATGATGCATTGAAAAGAGAAGTTCAGCAAGGACAAGATTTAGGAGACACTGAAAACTTAGGGTTGTTTGGAATTGACATATCTGTGAAACCTGAGTGGAAATTTTGAGAATCTGTGACTAGGAAAAGAGATTGTGGCAAGATAAAATTTGGGAGCCATCATAAAATAAGAATTTGAGTGAGATGGTGGGGAAATATATGTAAAAACCAAATGTCTTCCTAATCCAGAAAACCTCTCCTCAAAGGTAGAAGAGGAAGGTAACAATAGCATTATTGAATAAGCATTAAATTAGTATGTGATGTGCATCACAGGTAATCCACTAAGAGACTGCACAGGCAGAGAGCTCAACCTTTGAACAGCCAAGCAGATGCAACCCATTGCATACATGTTCTTAAGATCCACAATCTCTACTCCTCAAGTAAGAGGACTTGCCAGCACCATATATCACATAGTCCATCTGAAATTCACCTGGCAGCTGGTGACTGAGTTACTTGCATGGTTTTATGCGAAAGAAAAATGCACTTCCCATCTCTTCATGAGGAAGGTAGTTTGGCAGCTTGGAGCCAGGCTCCTAACCACCCACAGGCACTGAGAGATACAGGTTCTATGTCCCCTATTTACATTCCAAAGACATGGTTCTCAGGTCCAGGAGGACATGTTAGGCCTATGTAGCTTTTAAAAACAGCTCTATACACATTTCAAAGAGATGAAGAAAGAACTCACAAGTTTTCTAAAGTAAATGCTCTAAGAAGAGGGAGCTGGGAAAAGTGTGCACCCTTATTTTCAACAGGGAGAGTTAAGCCTCTTGGGGTTTGCAGTTGCCTGGATGGAGACCATTTAGTGAGAGAACGCACGTAATGGGAGCAGTTCCCGAGAAGAACCAATAGCTACGGTTCGGTGGAGAAGGAGCTGGCAGTGGCTAAGAATATGTGTGACCACTGTGGGACAGAAAGCTGAACGTCCTTGTGGGAAAAGAGAATGACCTGGTATTATGGACTGAATTGTGTCCCCACAAATTCATATATTGAAGCCCTAACCCCCAACATGACTGTATTTGGACACCCAGTCTGACAGGAGGTAAGGTTAAATGAGTCACAGGGTGGGACCCTAATCCAGCAGCCATGGGGTCTTTATGAGAAGAGGAAGAGAGATCAGAGACCAGCATGCTCTCTATGCTCAGGAAGGAGGGGCCCCGAGCTGCGTGCAGGCCATGGCCACAAACAGCGTGAATGAGCCATGGGATGTTTCACCAGAAACCACCACGTCTGCACAGGACTGCGGGATTCCAGCTTCCCGAACTGGGAGAAAATATATGTGTTGCTTACTCCACCCGTTCTGTGGCATCTGGTAGGGGAGCCTAAGCAAACTAACCCAGACAGTGACTAGTTCAAGAATTAGGGGAAATGGGGAAGAGGCCAAGCAGTCGATAAGGATCCAGAAACAACCCAGGGAACCACTCTTGGTAGAAAAAGGCGAACAGAGATAGATTTGGAGGCTTTCTGAAGAAGCTCCTATCTTATGCTGTTTCTGTTTCTGAAGAAATATGATGTAAATTCACCAACTGGATATGAAGCTGAAGGAGATAGAAGATCTCTGAGATGAAAGTTGAAAGTGGGTGAGAAAGTCACACTACTCAGAGAGCACAGGTGGTAGTGAGGTGAGCAGGCATTGTGACCTTTCTGGTCACATAAAACAGCTTGTCTGTGTGATTTTCTCCAAAATACTCTTTGGTTGGTTGGTCACAGGGATGGCGACAGAGAATGGAGTTCAAAAGCTGTTGCAGATTCTCCAGGTGAGGGTGAGAGAGACAGAGGCAGAACTATGCAGATGTTTTCTTTGCTCTGATATTGACAATAGAGTCTGGGGGGTGGAAAAGCAGTCCCCATGCCAGGCAGGGGCTGATAAATACCAAGAAAGTGCTGGGGCCTATGAACTGCTGGCTATGGTATGCTGGAAGAAATATTGGAATGGGTTTACCCGATCAAGAACTAAGAGAGAAAGATGAAAGGTGGTGCTGGGAGTACTTAAAATCGGATTACAGTGTCACAGCTGTCTCCCAGGCGAGGATGCTTGGGACTATTTTGGTTGGAACAATGCACTTCCATCCCCCACCAAGATACGCTGCAGCTCAAACTCCTGGTAGTGGCGAATGAGACCTTATTTAGAAATAGGGTCTTAGCAAATGTCAGTAAACTAACATGAGATCATTAGGGAGAGCCCTGATGTATTGACTGAGAAGAAAATCGGGATACAGACAGGGAGAAGGCCATGCTAAGCAGGCACAGATGGGGGTGGTGCAGCTACAAGCCAAGCTACAGGCTGGGGAAGGCAGGGAAGGGTCCTCATCCATGGGATTCAGAGGGAACATGGCCTTGCCGACAACGTGGTTTCAAACTGTTAGCCATTAGACCTACAGAAAAATTAATTCCTGTTGTTTAAGCCACCTAGTGTAGTGTACTGTGTTCACAGCCCCAGGAAATTAATATGTGGGTGTTATCATAGGAGTGAGAACTTAGGTAGGATACTACAACAGCTTCCTGAACATGAAGTCAAAGACCTAGTAGGCCACCCTAGTGGATAGTTGATCCATGTGCATATTTCATTCACCAAGGTTTAAGGTCCCGGTGCAGTGACCAGCAGGTCAGCATGACAGGAGTTAGGTGAGGTAGCAGACGCAGCAGAACCTCCAACAAGTAGGGTTTGGTTTTTGTTTTTTTCCCCAGAAGTGACGGTATTGATCAAGAATGAAGAAACGGGCAGATCTGGATGCCCACCTCCTGACCTTTAGGTGTGTGAGATGTGCGAGAAAAATGAGCCCTGTTTGAGAAGGTTATACTTAAAACGTGCCTCAGGGGGCAGGCAGGCTATAAAGAAAACAATCTTTAGAGATTAGATTAAAGATATAAAGAAGTTTGTAGCTCAAAAATGTAGTGTTCTAGAGGCCATTGCTATGGGACTCAGCAAGAGGGAGGCAAAGATGGTCTGGGTCGTTGCTGACCTCCAGGGATGCTTGGCCTTCTGATGTCGGCAAAAGCAAACAACGGCTAAACCACGACGGATCCAGTTCACGGACTGGAAGTCAAGAGATCAGACCCACTGCCGGGGTCCCATCTGCTTCGCTCTGCTGTGTGATGGCACTTGCGGCGTGGCCATTGGCTGCTGGACACTGATTGCTCTGGACTGAACTGTGTCCCCCAGGATTCATATGTTGAGATGTTAAGTCCTAACTCCCAACATAATGGTATTTGGAGATGGGGCCTTTGGGAGGTAACTAGGGTTAGATTATTCCTCTAGGAAAAATTAAAAATAATCAATGCAGGGCTGATTCACACATCTGGATTGTGGTAAAAGAATTCACACACATACATACACACACACACACACACACACATATATACATGTGTGTGTGGTATATATCCACATTCTCAGTTTTTAAAAATAATCTATCAGGTTTGGAAAATATAATATAAATCTGTCACTACGAATGTGTTCTGCTTGAGCTGGGAGCCATGAGAAATTCAGAATAGGCACCCAGCTCAGATCCACTGAATGAGAATACTCATTTTAGCAAGATCCAAGGATGAATCAAATTCACACTGAAGTGTGAGAAGCACTGTTTGAAGATACCCAGATCTTATGAAGGAGAAATGCAGTCAAGGATGACAGAACACGTATCAGGACAGCAAGGGAAAAGGTATATGAAAATCAGTCAAAATTAAGACATTCAAGATGGAACAAGTTACCAATACACAGATGTAACTAGGCAACTAAAACTGAGGGCCAGACCATTTTAAAGGTTCAAGGAGGTGTGCAAGGCGAGATCAAGTTCTTCAAACTCTGGGAAGATGGGAGCTCCACAAATGGGAATATCAAGAAACTCTTACGTCCTAAGGAGTGGAAGTCCTAAAACACATTAAGAAACATTCACAGACTGTCTAAAAGGTATTTCAGTAGAAGCTGTAGTCTGGGAGAGATCAGAAAAAAAGACAAGGAAGCTTGTTACCATTCAACTCTACGTTTTGGATTATGGGAATGCAATACTCCAAGAAAACTCAAAGGTTAAAAAAATGTAAAGGACACAATGAATATGTAAAAATCCTACATGGTTGGGTTAAGGAGCATATTTAACTTTCTCTGGTTGCTCCTGCATTAAATGCAGGGACAAAAAAAATTGAGAAGCTGGCACTTAATGATCAAGGTCTGACCCCCTCGGGGCCGAATGCTGCAGGGGCTGTGGGCCAAGGTTCTGTTGTAACGCGTGTGCTGGCCACTGCCCATTTGTCTATTCAGTCTAAGGGCAGAGAGCGCTCAAAGGGCGGTTTTCACGTGGCTGTTCTAGGGAGGATAGACCGGAGGATGAAACTGAAAAGTCAGGGTGGTTCAAATTACAAAGGCATCAAGAGTATACTAAAGAATGTAAATTACTTATTTCAACTACTTGTTTAAATTTTATTGTTTAGAACAATTTTTTGTCCTAAATTAGCTGCCAAATTAGCCTCCTTGCCTGAATTCAAATGACAATTGCCATCTTGCCAATACCTGTTTATAAATTTAATCTCTGATAGGTTTAAAAGTATTACCTAAGGCATATACAACCAAATTCCGTGCTCAGAGCATATGTTTCACCAGCAAAATTACATCAATATTCAGAATTAAAAAGTGTCAAAGTTTGTGTTATAAAAAGATATGAGATGAGGACTGAAATATAATCAGGGAATTTTATATCCAACACTAACCCCTATCTCCAGATCTGAAAAAGAATCAAAATACATTTTGCCTAATTTCCATTCAGAAAGAGTCCAGGAGCTTACAGAAACTCTTCACTGTGTGAGAAATTTATTCTAAAGAAAGGGAGGCCATAGGTGGCTTCAGGGAATGGGATTTTCAACTCCTTTGTATTAATTGGAAGACACAATTTGGAATGAGGAATGCGCTGGAAAGAGAAAACCTCGCCCTGAAGACTTTTTAACGTTGTGTTGCAGTGATAAAAATATGAGCTGCGATCTTTGCAAAGCATATTCACGTGCTAAGATTTGGAAGAAGTCCTGGCCCAACACAGCTTTTGGGAAGCCCTCAATGGTGTGCCCCAGGCTTCCAACACAGCTAATTCCTTCCTGGAGACAAAGCAGCTAAGAACTATTACATCAGGGTGGGACCACTGCTCAAAGGCAGAAGGGAGCCGCCAAAAACACTGAATTTTAATAAAATCCCCAAGGTAACACCCATGTACCTGAATGACTCTAATGGTATTTCCATTCTTGAATGAAATACTGATTTATATACCGTTGGATGCTTGGATAGTATAAATCTCATTTAAACAGCAATGGACTTTGGATGAAATAATCCACTATGTGTACAATGAGAAGTAGACAGTTTCACTTAGGATTACTATGAAACACTCATCAATAGCTTGGTGACTGTGTATTAGTGTTTCCACGCTGTATCACGCAAAGCCTGCCTCCCTGACTCTTACACAGAAAGTTGAAGGAGGTGAGCAGTGACGAGAATTTATCCCCCTCTGTGTCCCTTACTCCCGGGACAGGTGCAAAATCCAGAAGTGGGGAATTTCCATTCTGGGTCAACGTGCATTTTTTCCACAGCCTGAAGGCAGCATGATGTCCTTGCTATTTTAATTTTAGATGTTTTTTTATTTCACCAAACATACTTAAGATTTTGTTACTAAAGACATTTAGTGAAAGGATCATTAGAGAGTTCAAAGATGTGCAACGTTGTTAAAGTTTATGCAACATTGGATTTGTTTCTATTCCCAGCTTTTTTTTTTTGAACAGAAGTTCCAAGACTCCTTCATTGTCTCAAAGTGACTATGTGACCCAGTAATTTGGAGCACTAATCTAAAGAGTAAGTGATGTTTAGTGGTGAGGTAGGGCAGGGACATGGGACAAGCAACATGATTGACGTTTCCTGCCTATGATGAAAAATGCTGAGACATAAACAGCACAGTAAGAACACGAGGGACTCCATCTTAAGACTAAGATTCCATTTTAAAAAGTAGAGAATTGAGAAGTAAAATTCCTGACATATTCTCTGGTAATCAGACAATAACCCAACAGCCTACCTTAAGGCAGGGCAAGCAGTCTTAACTGTATGTCCCCATTGCTTGAGGATAACCACTATCTTGGAGAAGAACAGGAGGAGAACAGGATAAATAAATCCCTTGTGTTGGGTTTATTTAGCAGAATTAGCTGGAGGACTAATAATAAAGGAAGGGAGACATGGTGTTTCTCACCAGAGATAAGTACCTTAAGACCACAAATCAAGCCTATGGCCAACAACCCCCCTCTGCCCTTTGCCCTTTCTTGAAAGCCTTAAAAGACAGAATCGCCAACCTTTCAGCACCCTCCTCTCTGAGGTCGCCTGCACTTTCCGTTCTCTAAGTGCGTACTTTCAAATAAAGCTTTCTCACTGCTCAAATCACTGTGGTTTATCTCTTTGCTATTTCCAAGTCTTCACTCTGTCTCCACTTTACCTGTAATAAGTAGCAAGGGGCTAGGCTAAGAGCTCAGGTTTGGGCCTGCATGTTTCCATCGACCTGGGTGGAACTGCCACTGTGTGATCTGCTCTTGGCAGCCGGCCTGAAAATCTCCTTTCTTCGGGAAGTTCTCAGAACATAATCTCACTCCATCCTGTGCTCCACGGCTCCCCCAATTCCAGGAGTGTCAGGAGCTAGTCCCCATGCTGTGCAGATCCAAGCGGACACTGGATCCCAGGTGCTCCTGGCTTCAGGAGTTGGCAAGGAATCTGCCCTGGGCCGAGAACTCTCCCTCTTTCCCTCTGCACTTTCCTGTTCTCTGCTGCCTGCAAGGCAGCTGCCATTCCCTGCTGCTCTTGCTGTAATGAATTCCTTCCTTCCCTACTCTGACCTGTTTGCGAATTCTTTCTTACCAAGGGTCAAAAACCCTCCCGTGTCCAGGCTGAGGTTTCTCCTAGTGCTTCACCTGGTGAGCAGGGAGAGACCCCCCAGGTGCAGCTGCCAGGCAACAGGGGCCTCTACAATGAAGCTTCAAAAGCACCTTGCTGGAGATCAGGAAACCTGCTTCTAGCCAAGACCCATCTCGTACCACTTAAAAAATCCTACCTGGGCAAATTATTTCTCTCTTCTTGACCTCAACTTTATCATCATTAAAACATGGACAGTGGAAGAGTATCTCTACAAGGTATATAAGAACAAATTGCATCACTAAGACTCATTCCTTGGTCTATTGCATCTGTTGTGAGCTGAAATTGCATCACCTCCCCACAAGATTAATACTAAAGTCCTAATCCCCAAAATCTCACAATGGGGGCTTCTGGAAACAGCTTTTTGTTTACTGGTGTAGTCAATTTAAAATGGGGTATTTAGATCAGGGTTCAAAGACTGATGTCCTTAGAAGAAGAGGAAATTTGTACATAGAGACATGCACACAGAGGACTCAAGGTGAGATGAAGGCAGAGGCGGGAGATACGCATCCATAAGCCAAGGAATGTCCTTGTGCTGCCAGCAGCCACCAAAAGCTAGGAGAAAGGAATGGAGCAGCTTCTCCCTCAAAGCTCCCAGAGGGAACCGGCCCTGCCTGTGCCTCTGTCTCTGACACCTGCCTACAGAACTGTGAGACAATACCTATCTGTTATTTAAGCGACGGTGTTCATGGTTCCTTGCATGGCAGCTCTAGCAAGCTAACACCCTAAACCACACAAATGCCTGCATCAGCTGTTTCATGGTTCTGATGTGGAATGGCAGAGAGAACACTGACTTCATGTCTTTCCCCCCACAAACCTTGTGTTGTTTGAGGGCTTTCAATCTTGATTTCTGAGCATGCCTATTTTAGCCAAAGGTCTTCAGGAAAGATAAGATGCCCTTAAGTTTTGGCTGAAAGCCTGATACACTGAAGAGTTGTACTGACAATAGTTTAACAGAGTCTAGGCATTAATATCTTAAGGACAGGTATTTTTTTTAAATCCTATTGCGAGTATATGCCACTGTCCGCCTCTTCTCTGGGTATTACCTGGACAGTGGTCACCAACTCAATGCAGGTAACAATGCACTGATAACAGAAAACAACATTCCCTTTCCCAAGCACCTCCACTGTCACCGGTGACCCTAACACAGGAGGTGTGATTCTAGTCTGCTCGCTAAGTCGGTACCACTTAGAATAGAGCTGAAAGTTCACTTTAGCTCCACCCTCCAGTGCCAGCTGCGCTTTACAGCTCAGGTTCCCTGAGGGCTGGCCTGCCCTTCCGCACTGATTTCTAGCTGCTGCTACAACTTTTGCAGACGCCACTTATTCATATGTATATTTTTCCTCAAGGACTCTATCTACCCATTCTTTCACACTAACAATTTTACAGAGTTTTTCTTGCTTATTGGACATCCCATCCATCTGCCTGTCTCTCGTAATTTTCGGCAGGCCATCCTTTAGTGCCATTTGCGGCTTGTGCCCCTGTCCTGCCACCTTCCAGGCTGTTCCATTAAACCAGCGCCCTTGTGCCCCACCGGACACCTCCTGCAGGCTCCGGGCACAGCCTGAGGCCCGAGGAATCAGGACAGAGGCCCAAACAGCATGCCGATTAACACAATAAATTTGAAAAAATGCCTTCTTTACTCTCTGTGATTGGAGAGATGGAATTTTCAAAGATTCTGAATGGCATTTTAAAATGTATGAAACAAATTTAAAGAATTAAGTTACTGTCTAAGAAAAGAGGCAAATGTGTGCTCAACTTCTGTGTCATAAAGTCATTTCTTCTGGCACATGATCAAATTAGAAAAACAATTAGCAATTTGATACAAAAAAACTCAATGTTTACATCACTAATAAAGAATACAGTTTATAAAAAATAGGAAGAAATTAGGGTGTTTTTAACACAAGGAAAGACTGGAGCAGCTTTTACATAAGAATAATGACAATAATAAGAGGATAGGAGAGTCTCTAGATCTTGTGGAATGGAAAATATTTAAGTTACTATTTCTAACTGACAAGCACTGAAAGATGAGATGAGAGTGGCAGACTTGTTTTGTTTACTGAGGAAATGGTAGCATAATATATTTAAGAGAGCTTTGTTATCAATAAGTGTTATTGAGTGCAGAAAATATTTTGAATATTTTGTATTTTCCTCCTCTAAGACCATTTATGTTTATGATATTATTAAAGCCATCCACTTGTGTCTTCTCAATGTGCTTGAAATCTTGCCATAGCAGGTAGAGCATTATGGCTGGAGAAATAAAGAGGCACCTAGACTCTGATTCTTTCTTAATAACAAAACCCTTTTTTGTATTCATATAAGTGTGTAGTGGCAACACGTCTGGGAGTTTTATCTTCTACTCAAATCAAGAGTTAAACATTGTGGCCCTGAGCTAATTGTGACCTGTGGATGATTGCTGTCAGTTCTCAGTCCCATCCCTACATGGAATGACACAGCTGTTTCCTTCACTATGGGAGTCTGCAATGTTCCCCCTTCAGGAAGAAGCTGCTTTTCTCCACACTGACCTGAACCTGTCCGTGTGACCTGCCTTGACTACCAAAGGAGAGCAGGAATAACCCAGGCTGGGACCTGTCTGGAGCCTTCAGGGTGCCTGTGTGCTTTGCATCACCAGGGGCCACCATTCAAAAAGGTCTGTTAGCCATTAGTTCCACAGTGAGAGAATGTGGGAAAGACCTTAGCCTGACAGGTGGGGCTGATGTAAAAGCCCCATTACCTGACTACTGTCCTGTGAATAAGAAATAGTTGTAGTTTAAGTCAATGAAATATTGGGAATGTTTGTTTCACAAAACTGCTGCAGAAATCTGACTTCTACATTAATCATGGTAATTACACTCTACCAGCCAGTGCTTGTTCAGGCATGAACATATAAGGCTATTCTGGACGTGGTGGGAAGTATGCAGGGGGACAGGCTCCAGAAGAGCATGTCCTTGATCGAAAACCAACATTAGGAAATGATGCCCTGTTATGTCTGCAGGGTCATCTGGCAACCATCTTACTACCATGAACAGGTGATGCTAAGCACAAATGCCAGCACACTACGGATGATTCCAGGGGTAAAGAGAAGAATATGTGTCTTTAATAATGTGGCTGAACTGCTGAATTGATCAATGTAATGTCTGGAAATATGAACTGAGGTTCTGTTACTTGCAACTGAAAGCATCTTAAAGCAAACATTAGGTATATATCATGTAGAAAACACAAATTTGTTTTTAGTCGTACATAACTAAGTCAGGGACTGACAAAGTTTTCTGTAAAGGATCAAACAGTAAACATTTCAAGTTCTGTGGACCATGTTTTCTGTTGCAACTACTCAAATCCATTCGTGCAATGCACAGATAATACATAAATTAATGCTGTGGCTGTGGTACAATAAAACTTCCTTCATAAAAACAGAGGGCAGGATTCTGGGAAGATGGCAGTGTGAGCAGGGTGGCGGAAACCTCCTCCCAAAACCATATATATTTGCGAAAATACAACTATTCCTAAAAGAGAGACCAGAAGATACAACAGCCAGGCTACAGCTACACCTGTGAGAATTCAGGACCTCACAAAGCAGGTAAGATACAAAGCCGCGATGAGGCGGGACCCAAGCACTCCCCAACCCCAGCGCACCAGTGGGAGGAAAGGAATTGGAGTGGGGAGGGAGTGGAAGCACAGGACTGCTAAAAAACCAGCCCTGGTGATCTGCACCGGGAGCACTGACACACATCGCATGGTGTACTGGAGATTGAAGAAACAGAAGGGCAGGATCCGAGATGGAGACTGCGAGCGGGTCCCCACAGCCGGCTCCCCTGGGACAAAAGAAAAGCAGCTGCTTTCTTAAAAGTCTTAAAGAGACAAGGGCCCAAGAGCGGAACAAAATCGTCCCAGCGCACTCAACCCAACAGGCTGGGAATCTTGAGGAACTTCGGGTCTCCTAACTGGCTGCCGGGTGAAGCAGCCCCAAGGCCCCTCACAGAGATAAGCAGCCTGCCATTCGTTCCCCCTGCCAGCACTGCGGCGGATGCGCCACGGCTGCGGAACAGCAGGAGACGGGCCCTGCCTAAGCAGCCACACAGAATCTACTTCTGGCTGGCACACAGCTAACCGTGAAGGGCTGCACAGAATCTGCTCCCAGATGGCGCACAGCTAACTGGGAAGGGCCGCACAGAATCTCCTCCTGGCTGGCCCACAACTCACTGGGAAGGCCACACAGAATCTCCTCCTGGGGGCGTGCAGCTAACCGGGAAGAGCCACAGAAGCCACAGCAAGGGCCAAAAGGCACCAAGGCGTGCAGCATGCATGGCACCCAGCATGGCTGTAAACCCCTGCAGTGCTCTAGGCTAGCCTGAGGGCGGCCCCATCCATGGCAGTTTAGAGGATTATCCCAGAGACTACTTCCCAGTGTGGAGGTAACTGGCACACGCAGTAGAGAAGGGCAAGGAGAACAACAAGCAGGAAGGGCCTTTGTTCTCCCAGCTGACACACATGGCACCTGTCTGCGACCACTTCAATCGCCATGAAAAGACAGAAGAATATAGTCCAGTCAAGACTCACCCAGACAACCCCAGAGAGAGGACCTGGTGGGATAGACTTAAACAATCTTCCTAAAAAGAATTCAGAATAAAAGTCATAAACATGCAGATGGATCTACAGAGAAATATGCAAGAGCTAAGTGAGGAAGTGAGGAGAGATGTTACAGAAATGAAACAGTTGATGGACAGGCTGAAGAACAGACTGGATGATGTGCAAGAGACTGTCAATGGAATAGAAATCAGAGAACAGGAATACAGAGAAGCTGAGGCAGAGAGAGATAAAAGGATCTCTAGGAATGAAAGAATATTAAGAAAACTGTGTGACCAATCCAAACAGAACAATATTTGCTTTACAGGAGTACCAGAAGAAGAGAGAAAAAGGGATAGAAAGTGTCTATGAAGACATAAATGAGGAGAACTTCCCCAAACTAGGAAAGGAAATAGTTTTCTCAGACCATGGAAGCCCAAAGATCTCCGAACACAAGGGACCCAAGGAGGACAACACCAAGACATATAATAATTAAAATGGCAGAGATCAAAGACAAGGACAGAGTATTAAAGGCAGCCAGAGAGAGAAAAAAGATCACCTACAAAGGAAAACCCATCAGGCTAACATCAGACTTCTCAACAGAAACCTTACAGACCAGAAGAGAATGGCATGATATATTTAATGCAATGAAAGAGAAGGCCCTTGAACCAAGAATACTGTATCCAGCATGATTATCATTTAAATTGGAGGGAGGGATTAAACAATTCCCAGACAAGAAAAAGTTGAGGGAATTTGCCTCCCATAAACCACCTCTACAGGATATCTTAAAGGGAATGCTCTAGATGGAAGCATTCCTAAGGCTAAAAAGATGTCACCAGAGAAAACAAATTCATAGCAAAGAAAGCAGACCATCTCAATACTAACTAAAGGCAAAAAATAAATCAGCTTTCCACAAAAACAGTCAAAGGAATGCAAAAGAATACAGAATGAAACATCTAATATATAAAGAATGGAGGAGGAATAATAAGAAGGGAGAGAAATAAAGAATCATCAGACTGTCTTTTTAATAGCTTAACAAGAGAGTTAAGTTAGACTGTTAGATAGTAAAGAAGCTACCCTTGAACCTTTGGTAACCATGAATCTAAAGCCAGCAATGGTAATAAGTACATATCTATCGATAATCACCCTAAATGTAAATGGACTGAATGCACCACTCAAAAGACACAGAGGAACAGAATGGACAAAAAAGCAAAACCCATCTATATGCTGCTTACAAGAGACTCACCTCAAACCCAAAGATATACACAGACTAAAAGTGAATGGATGGAAAAAGATATTTCATGCAAACAACAAGAAGAAAAAAGCAGGTGTTGCAGTACTTGCATCAGACAAAATAGACTTCAAAACAAAGAGAGTAGCAAGAGATAAAGAAGGACATTACAAAATGATAAAGGGGTCAGTCCAACAAGAGGATATAACCATTATAAATATATATGCACCCAACAGAGGAGCACCTACATATGTGAAACAAATACTAACAGAATTAAAGGAGGAAATAAAAACCAATGCATTCATTTATGAGATTTCAATATACCACTCACTCCAAAGGACAGATCAAGCAGACAGAAAATAAGCAAAGACACAGAGGCACTGAACAACATACTAGAAGAGATGGACCTAAAAGACATCTACAGAACTCTACATCCAAAAACAGCAGGATACACATTCTTCTCAAGTGTACATAGAACATTTTCCAGAACAGACCACATACTAGGCCACAAAAAGAAACTCAGTAAATTTAAAAAGACTGAAATTCTACCAAGCAACCTCTCAGATCACAAAGGTATGAAACTAGAAATAAATTGTACAAAGAAAACAAAAAGGCTCTCAAATACATGGAGACTTAACAACATGCTCCTAAAAAATCAATGGATCAATGACCAAATTAAAACAGAGATCAAACAATATATGGAGACAAATAACAACAGCACAAAGCCCCAACTTCGGTGGGACGCAGCAAAGGCAGTTCTAAGAGGAACATATATTGCAATCCAGGCCTATTTAAAGAAGGAAGAACATTCCCAAATGAATAGTCTAAAGTCACAATTGTTGAAATTGGACAAAGAGGAACAAATGAGGCCCAAAGTCACAAGAAGGAGGGACATAATAAAGATTAGAGAAGAAATAAATCAAATTGAGAAGAATAAAACAATAGAAAAAAATCAGTGAAACCAAGAGCTGTTTTTTTAAAAATAATAAACAAAATAGATAAACCCCTAGACAGACTTATTAAGAGAAAAAGAGAATCTACATACATAAACAGAATCAGAAATGAGAAAGGAAAAATCACAACGGACCCCACAGAAATACAAAGAATTATAAGAGAACACTATGAGAATCTATATGCTGACAAGCTGGAAAACCTAGAAGAAATGGACAACTTCTTAGAAAAATACAACCTTCCAAGACTGACCAAGGAGAAAAAGAAAACCTAAACAGACCAATAACCTGCAATGAAACTGAAATGGTAATCAGAAAACTACCCAAGAACAAAACCCCCAGGCCAGATGGATTCACCACTGAATTTTATCAGTCTATAGAGAAGAAATAATACCCATTGTCCTTAAAGTTTTCCAAAAAATAGAAGAGGAGGGAATACTTCCAAACTCATTCTATGAAGCCAGCATCACTCTAATACTAATACCATCACTCTAAGACACCACCAAAAAGAAAATTACAGAGCAATAACCCTGATGAACACAGATGCAAAAATACTCAACAAAATATTAGCAAACTGAATTAAAAAATACATCAAGAGGATAATACACCATGATCAAGTGGGATTCATCCCAGGGATGCAAGATGGTACAACATTCGAAAATTCATCAACATCATCCACCACATCAACAAAAAGAAGGACAAAAACCACATGATCATCTCCATAGATGCTGAAAAAGCATTTGACAAAATTCAGCATCCATTCATGGCTAAAACTCTCAACAAAATGGGTACAGCTGGCAAGTACCTCGATATCATAAAGGCCATATATGACAAACCCACAGCTAACATCATACTTAACGGCGAGAAGCTGAAAGCTTTTCATCTAAGATCGGGAACAAGACAGGGATGCCCACTCTCCCCACTGTTATTCAACATAGTACTGAAGGTCCTAGCCACGTCAATCAGAAAAAACAAAGACATACAAGGCATCCAGATTGGTAAAGAAGAAGTCAAATTGTCACTATTTGCAGATGACATGATACTGTACATAAAAAACCCTAAAGACTCCACTCAAAACCACTAGAATTAATACCTGAATTCAGCAAAGTTGCAGGATACAAAATTAATACCCAGAAATCTGTTGCTCTCCTATATACTAATGATGAGCTAACAGAAAGGGAAATCAGGAAAACAATTCCATTCACAATTGCATCAAAAAGAATAAAATACCTAGGAATAAACCTAATGAAGGAAGTGAAAGACCTATACCCTGAAAACTACAAGAAACACCTAAGAGAAACTAAGGAGGACACTAAAAAATGGAAATTCAATCCATGCTCTTGGCTAGGAAGAAAAAATGTTGTCAAAATGTCTATACTACCTAAAGCAATCTACAGATTCAATGCAATCCCTATCAAAATACCAACAGCATTCTTCAATGAACTGGAACAAACAGTTCTAAAATTCATATGGAATCAGAAAAGACCCCGAATAGCCAAATCAATCCTGAGAAGGAAGAATAAAATGGGGAATTATGCTCCCAGACTTCAAGCTCTACTACAAAGCCAAAGTAATCAAGACAATCTGGTACTGGCACAAGAACAGACCTATAGACCAGTGGAACAGAATAGAAAGTCCAGACATTAACCCAAACATATACGGGTAATTAATATATGATAAAGTAGCCATGGATATACAATGTGGAAATGACAGCCTCTTCAACAGCTGGTGTTGGCAAAACTGGACAGCTATATGTAAGAGAATGAAACTGGATTACTGTCTAACCTCATACACAAAAGCAAACTCAAAATGGATCAAAGACCTGAATGTAAGTCATGAAACCATAAAACTCTTAGAAAAAACATAGGCAAAAATCTCTTGGACATAAACATGAGTAATTTCTTCATGAACATATCTCCCTAGGCAAGGGAAACAAAAGCAAAAATGAACAAGTGGGACTATATCAAGCTGAAAAGCTTCTGTACAGCAAAGGACACCATCAGTAGAACAAAAAGACATCCTACAGTTTGGGAGAATATATTCATAAATGACATCCGATAAGGGGTTGACATCTAAAATATATAACGACCTCACGCACCCCAACAAAGAAAAAGCAAACAATCCAATTAAAAAATGGGCAGAGGATCTGAATAGACACTTCTACAAAGAAGAAATTCTTATGGCCAACAGGCACATGAAAAGATGCTCCACATCACTAATCATCAGAGAAATGCAGATTAAAACCACAATGAGATATCACCTCACACCAGTGAGGATGGCCAACATCCAAAACATAAACAACAAATGTTGGTGAGGATGTGGAGAAAGGGGAACCCTCGTACACTGCTGGTGGGACTGCAAATTAGTTCAACCATTGTACAAAGCACTATGGAGGTTCCTCAAAAAACTCAAAATAGAAATACCATTTGACCCAGGAATTCCACTCCTAGGATTTACCCTAAGAATGCAGGAGCACAGTCTGAAAAGGACATATGCACCCCTATGTTTATCGCAGCACTATTTACAGTAGCCAAGAAATGGAAGCAATGTAAGTGTCCATTAGTAGATGAATGAATAAAGAAGATGTGGTATATATACAGAATGCAATATTATTCAGCCATAAGAAGAAAAGAAATCCTGCCATTTGCAACAACATGGATAGAGCTAGAGGGTATTATGCTCAGTGAAGTAAGCCAGGTGGAAAAAGACAAGTATCAAATGATTTCACTCATATGTGGAGCATAAGGGCAGAGAAAAAAACTGAAAGAACAAAACAGCAGCAGACTCACAGGACCCAAGAATGGACTAACAGTTACCAAAGGGAAAGGGACTGGGGAGGATGGGTGGGAGGGACAAGCGGGAAAAAGCGGCATTATGTGACTGAGGTACAATTTTGCACCTATGTCAAAAGTAAAACTTGCAAATGCAAAGCATGAGAAGTGATGTGGGTGGACTGGAAGTCCTGAATCCTCTTAGTAAAGTGTGAATAGGTACGACCATGTCGGCAAGTAATGCAGAATTATCTTTACAGTCAAATATTCATATACTCTATGGTAACAAATTTCCAAATCTAGGTTTATTCTCTAAGAAACATTTTTACATGTAATTAGAGGATCTACACAAATATGTTTATAACAGCAGTGTTCATTATGAAAAACAAAACCAAAAACAAAAATATGATTCAACCGAAAAATTAATACATTGTGCTCGATGCGCGCAATGGGGTATCACGAGAGCGAATCTGAACGTTCTACAGCTACACACAACATAGGGGTTTCTGGTATGTGTGACAGGGAAAAAAATCTAGGAGACTAAAGTGTTATTCAATTATTATATAGAATAAGTAAAAAAGGAAAGTAAAGTTCTGTGTATACACAAATGCACTAAGATTATTTTTCAGAAATAGTAAAAATTAAACACAAAATTCAGGCCAGTAATTATCCTTTCGGGGAGCTCAGGAATTCAGAGTACTTAGAGAAATGCAATACTTCTGACTCTTCAGTTGGGCATTGATTTCACCATACTTCTCTTTAAATTGTGTTCCATTATATATGTAATTCTTTTTTTTTCTTTTGTATGTGTCAACACTCAAAAAAAACAAGAAAAAAAAGAATTTGAGGAAGAAATTAGAATTGTATAGATTTACTGGTTTTATCAAAAAATGATTAAAATCATAAGTGAGATAGTTAAAAATAGATTAAATCTCTAGCTTCACCATCCAAAAAATATTTTTTAAGTAAAATATTTTGAAATAAATGGTTTGGATATTAACTGCTATCCTTTCTTATTTTTAAGAATATATATTAATATATATTACTTATTACATATATCAATTATTTAAAAGCTAAGAAAAAAAAGTTTGAGAAAGCTAGATTTAAGATAGTAAACTTAATTTCTGCTTTTCTCTTTCCACCAAGTGCTACTCAAAATACACAGTCTCTGTTCCCTTCTCTAGGTAATGTATGCCCAGGCTGGAGTTCTATCATCTGTCACTACTTTTTATAAGCAGAATATTTCTATCTCACTTAAAGCCAAATAAGCTAGAAAGCATATTGTGACACAGAATGAAATCAACATTTTAAAGTAGGTTTCACTTTATCCAGCCCAATCCCCCAGGATGTTAGACCATCCACCTACCGTGTGTTCTGCCATCCTGCACACCATATAATGAGGGCATTTTTGTTCTCACTGGAAACTGAGTTTCTAGGCAGCTGCTCATTGTGAGAACAGTACAGTTCTCACAGCTGCACTGCTTTCTTCTTTGCTGGGTACCTGTAATCCTGTGGGTGTTACGCACACACAACTTCGTCCTTTCTTTTGGCCTTGTGTTTTGAGATCACAATGGAGAAATGCACTTAGAAGTCTAAATAAAGTCTTTTTTTCCCCTTAACTCTGAATCACCAACTAAGGTACACTCAAAAGTCTTTACTTTTGTTCTTTCTATCTTGAGCTTCTGCCCATCGAGAGAGGGCACATATTTTATTCTTTAATTTTTTCCTCCTTCAGTTTTCACATTGTGGTTCTCTTTCCTTTGCAGTGGCTACTTCCCCTCCACACACACATACCCGGCTTTAGCGGCTCTATCTTCAGCCAGCGGGGTCTGCTCTCTCCCACGGGGCCCATCGCCCCCCTCAGCAAGCCACCATCAAGAAACCGCTGTGTCAGCACACTCCTCCTCTGCTCTAACTAGGTATCCTCTTCATGAATGCCTGCTCTTACTTTCTGCTTCTGTGATCTTTGTCCAGCTAATTTAGGAGACTTCAGAGAGAAGTAGGCATGTGTGTTCATTCTGCTGCAGGAGTATACAACATTGTGAACCACTGAGAAAAACCCACATTTTAGCCATAAAAACCTGAAACTCAGAATTCCAGCAGCAACCTGATCATCAGTAGTCTAATCATCAACTAGAATTGCACGTCTATTTAAAGTTTACCTAGACCCCATATGGTTTTCTGGGAAAAGAAATGATAACTAGCAGACTTACTTATTCCAATCTGCCCCTGATGCACTGTTTCAGCGAAGGATTGGCAAATCTGAAATTCCTTTTCGGGCTTGTTTTCCATCAGCTCCCTCTGAAAGCTGGTGCTCATACTGAATAGTCTTCATAGACCATAACGGGCCTCATCAGTGTGATAATAATAACACCCACAGTGAGCACTATTATCAGCATCTGATGTTCACTGTGGATATGATTCCTGAAACTATGAGGTACTGTGGGATAGAAATGAGTCATATTAAAACATCAGTCTCTACTTCTCTACCCCACATCTTTATGCCTCTTACAGTACCACTCCCAGACCCTCTTTTTCTTCAGTCTTCCCATCTTTAAGCCTAGAGTGACTTTACACCCTGGTGTACCCAAGAAAACCTTGGCTCACATGCCTATAAAAACATCATTACTAAGAGCTTCCTTTCATTCCCACAAAGTTCCTAGTTTGGGGATATTGTGGTTACTTTATTTAAACCCCAAAGGAAGTAGACCACAGCTTTATGAAACTATCCTGAAACGCTACCAAATTCAAGTTCCATTAAGGCAAGGACAGCCGTGAAAGGAGAAAAGTGGGGAATCAGGAGAAAGATCATTGCTGGCCTTACTTCCATTTTTTAAATAGAAACCTAATTCAAAATAGTCTCTTTTCCACCACTACCCACCCCATTAGCTGTCAGGCAGCTATATATAATAGAAACCCAAAATACAGCTAGTTTAAATACACAAGGGCTTACTCTATCAAGTGCAAAGAGGTCTAATAAAAACACCCTGGTTGGATATTGCAGCTTCTATTTCACCAGAGACCCAGTTCTACCTGAATAACCAAACCAGCCTGACTGCCATTCTTGAGGGCACTTCAAGATCCAAAATGACTGCTGATGCTCCAGCCTTCCCACCTGCACTGCACCCAAAAGGGAAAAAAAATGGAGGGCAATAAAAGATATACATATATACATATATTGTGCAT
Source organism: Smutsia gigantea (assembly GCA_032199065.1). NCBI lineage: Eukaryota > Metazoa > Chordata > Mammalia > Pholidota > Manidae > Smutsia > Smutsia gigantea. Next base: position 253,825 of record JAVSCE010003048.1, read on the forward strand.
GCATGCATGCATACAACTATTTGGCTGCAAACGTGTCCCCTTTTAATGGGCCATTCTCCAACTTTTGTTATCATTGGTCAGAATTTAGTCACACCACAGAAGGAAGATCACACCTAAAGAAGAAGGGAGATCACTAAAGTTCTCTTGCAGCTGACAATATTGCATTTTCAATAATGGAAATGTCCTCTTAGCATGGAAGATGTGAAACATCCCCTAACAATTCACAGTATTCTGCAGTGCTTGTAATACTTGGTCTGTGCTCAACACTCATGTGAGTTACTTTAATCTTACTATGATTCAGTTTGACAACTTATTTCAGAGGGTTGCTTTAAGAATTGAGTTAATATATGTAAAGTACTCTCAATAGTTCCTCACACATCCTATATATTATATTCTCTAAATAGAGTATACTCATGCCATTGTTATGATATGGACACCACTTAATAAATTTACTTCATGAGTCCTTTTGTAGCACTTCTTGTTATTATTTTTTCTCATTTAATAACGTGCCCTAAATACAATACAGAAAGAATATCTATTTTAAACTCAGGAGTCTATATTTAAATACTGTTAAGTTTATTAAAGAATGTCTACTAAATTCTGGTTGATTCACTTACACTGTGTCTAATTCTCAAAACCACAGAGGTAGATTAAGATGTTTCAAAATTTCAGCAGTAAAATTGGCGTTTAGGGGCATTTCCTTCAAAAGATACTGGTAGGCTCTCTCCCAGAAGGTCTGATCGGGTAAAATGTATCATGCTGATGAATTTGTGCAACGTCTGCCTCTCATCCTTGCTGGCTCAGAAATCCTAATAGCACACTGGGAGGGGATTAGTCTCCCAGGGTGTCTTTCATTAGCCAAATCCACAAGTTTCAAGTTATAATGATAAATATAACCCTAATAAGGACTTGAACTCTCAGCTAACCAGACCTACACAGGAAAAATGATTTTCATCAGGATGGTGTTTGCTGAATGTTTAGTTAAAACAAAATACTTGTAATGTTTAAGGCCATCTCCACAAAAGGCATCACTTTAAGAGGGCAACAAAGCGGCTGATATCGACTGTACATCACAGAGTTTTCTGGGTATTCATCTGTCCGGGCTTCCCCTGCTTATCAAGTCTTCTTTCACAGAAATGTTCTTTCCTTAGATGCCCATGTCACTCAGGTTTTAAGTGAGCACCATGCTGCCTTTTACTGCTTTCATCTACCTAATTGTATTTTACGTGATTTAAAAGTCTACCTATCAAAGGGGGCACCGCATTCGCTAGCTCATGGAGACCTTTCCCCGTAACAGACAATTACCAGCTCAAAGCACACTTAGCCACCACTGCATGGGCAAGAAACCAAGACTTACTGGAATTCACTAAAGAGCAAACAGCAATAAGTAAAGGAACGCGCATTAAACCAGGTCTGTCTGACTCTATGCCCTTTCCACACATACCAGTATAGATTGCCAGACTATTTTAAATATTGTCCTTCACTGTAATTTATTGGTTAATATCTATCCATGTTACATATCACCCAAAGTTTTGTCATTGAACATATATCCATTTATCTGGAGGGAAACAGAAAAACATGAATGCATGATTTGGAAGAAGCGTGAAAGATACTGAATGAATTACGCACCAAACATTTATAGGTGGATGCTTCACATAGGACAAATGTACTTTTAATGGCAATGTTGGGTGACAGATAACATTCCCTACGGAGAGTCACCTACGTAATCATTACTCGTTGCTTCTCTCTTTGCTGTCTGTTTCAAAAAGCCTATTCACCAGCAGGGCTTCTTGCTGTCTTGGCTGTAACAGCAGCTTTGCATTGTGGTGAGCCAGGTGGTTGCACTAAGATAATGCAGCCCGCGTTCACACGACAATAGTAGAATCAGGCATGATTGAAAATTATGGACAGTCCAATTTGTCACAGCTCTGTACAGTCGTCCCAGACTGGTATTTAAGCAGCAGGACCGACATAATCAAGATTCTACTTCTTGTGGGGCCATGTAGGCAGATTTTACTGAATCAGATCAACAAATATTGTAGGAACATTTAATTCCATCCTAATCATCTAGACTTCAAATATAATCTGTCATTTGGAAACATGATTTTGGGGTCAAACATAATGGCAAGTTCAGAGAACCAATGAACCCTAATATGGATTCCATTCTCTAGAAGTGTTTCCAACTATCCCTCATGTGATGTAATCTTAAAGCCCTTTACCTTCCCTGTGTGTGTCCCAGTTTTATCAAAGCCCTTCCTAAAATTTTTTTGCTAAAGTTAAATATATAACTTTAGGTGTCATCTCCCTTATATTCAGTGGGACTCATCACAAGCACAGTATATCAGTAATATAGAAAACAATACTTCTTTATTGGCTATCCTGAGCTTAGAGTCAAATGGATCTCTGGAAATAATTACAAATAGCTAACTTATTAATTGCTTACTCCATTTTGGGTGGTATCTCACAACAGTACTGTGAGCTAGGTACTAGTACTAGAACCACTGTGCACATCAGAAACTAAACCATGAGAGTTAAAAGAAACTCCCTGAAGGTAAACAAGCCATTAAGTGGTGGAATTCAGTTTGAATTTAGGCAGGTTGGTGCCAGAGACCCTGCTATTAACTATGGCTCTCGACCAGTAGTTATGGGCTCTGGGCCAACACCAATAAAATCCTCTAGGAACTTGGTAGAAATGTAAATCATCAGGCCCAATTCCAGAGTTACTCAATCAGAAATTCTGGGAACAGACTGACGTGAACTATTTCACTATCCTGTCTGGCAATTCTGGTATATGCTCAAGCTTGAGAAGCACTACTCTACGTGACATCCATACAAGTTTTAAAAATACAGGAAACAGAGACTGACTCCTGAACAATAAGATGCAGGATTCTTGTAAGCTGTGGACGAGAGAAGGTCAGCAGGCGACAGTGAGTAATGCTGACCAACAACAGACTTTAAAGAACAACTCATCTGCTAGGATCTAACATTACTATTCACTCCAAAATACTGTGCCAATGTGAAGAGTTTCTCTTTTGTTGTTAATATTCATTACCTTTGAGAAACTCTCTGAGCCTGTTAAAACAACTAACCAATTGAAGCTGTAGCACCCCCACCCAGTCACCGCTCACACTGAAGCTTAGATTTGTCTGCCGGCTGGAAGTTCACAGATCTCTTATTTATCTTTTAATGCCTATTTTATCAGTGATCATAAAAATCCAGTCTGTAATTCCATGCCTGAATTTCTATCTCTAAAAACTCAGGGATGGAAATTGGATTACTTGTCCGCGCATAGTGAGGATAATAAAAATGATGGCATTTTCTTGGACTACTTAAAGAAATGTCTTATTGAATGAAGTCAAGGTTATTACAGTCTCTTGGGTAAAGTATCTATAGGTACTTCTAAGAGACCATTGTGGAGCCAATCACCATGATCATGGGGTTATAATTACTGTATTGTTTATATGAAATTACAGTGTGTGGTCCTCAGTCCCAGATACAGAAGAGTAATAACCATCAACAGCCAATTACAATTTATAGGTGCCACGGGTGCAGAACCAGTCAAAATATATCTAGATGTAGTAATTGGCCCTATAATTTAATAAGCCATTTTCGTCAAGACTTGTGTGCCCCTGCCAAACCGCTGCCTGTGGCAGAGTGAAGGCCAGCCGGCAACCCTCACCGCCATGCTGGTAGGGCACTCGCTTGCTTGAAGTTACTTGACCCAAAAATATCCCCAAGAAGGATGGGCGTATTTTATGGTTTGGCTTTAATGGTAGAGAAACATGCAGAATTAGAGTTCCATGTATGTGAGATATACTAATAATAATCCCAATTATTCTCCCAAATTGTAGATGGCGAGTTGGCAGCTGTGGTGAATAAAAATAGCACTTGGTTTTGGAATCAGAAGACTTAGGTCATTGGCCACACAGCATCTGTGTGACCCTTGGGCAACTCATTGTAAGGTCCCTGATCTTCATGCCTTCTATGTAAATGGCAATGCAAATGCTGTGTCTCCCCCTGTGTAGGAGGTGTAGAAAGCGCTCCTTAAAATTTACAGGGCTAAAGCTAACCTTAAACAATAAGTTTTTAAAATAAAACTACTAATTTACTCCCATATCTTCCTAAGTATCTATTTTCATTGTCCCTTAAATATTAGGAGAATATTGGAATTTTTCTTAGTATGTCATGTTTTCTTTCTAATATTGCAGAAGAGACTATTCAGATGATCAAAAATAATACCTTTTATTTATGTAGTGCTTTTCTTTTATAATATCTTAGAATTTGGAAAAAGAAAACACCCATCTAAGGCATGTTTATGAGAGAGTATGTATGTCTTTGCTAGCAATAGAATCAGGAACCTAAAAGTTAAAAAATCTGTTTGCAAGTGGGTGCGAAACCTCATGGGCCAGGGTGTGATTTATGATGAATATTGATATAGAATTAAAATTGGGGTAAAGTCAATTTCCTTTTCTTATATGAAATTTGTGTTTTATATCTATGTGCTTATATAAAAAGATATGAAAAGTGGGAGAAAATGTAAATTTCCTATCATTCCATATTGTCTCCATCACTAGACCTTGCACTTAACTGAATTTCTACAACAGCAATAGAAGAAAAAATTTTAAATGAACCCCCAATTTGAATGGACCCTTATCTGACTGATAAGTAACTCTGTGCACCTGTCTTCTTGCAGGAGAGCTCCTAAACCAGAGTTGTGCAAAACAAGAAAACAAATAATGAAAATATACTTCATCCATTCAAATGAACTTCCTGCAGGCATCACATCATTCTCCTCAAATCATACCCTTTTCATCTGTATTCTTTTTTGCATAGAGTTATTAACCTTCCCTTTATGACACTTTATTATCTAGAATTATTTTTCTGAACAGCTGTGTAAATGGAAAAAGTACTTCCGGTAAAGAAAGGGTGACTCTCCTAAGGTTGCTGACAGCATAATGCAATGCTGTTTGTATTAAAAGTACAATTCTAGCTGAGGTTTTATTTTTTAAATAACCCAATAATCCAAATTATCACAAAGTCGAATTTACTCCCTGGTGGTATAATAGAAAGCTGTGCCCACGAGGGCACTACGTAAGTTATTGTTAGGTAAGAGTCTAGTCAGCATAGGGCCAAATTCCTATTTTTAATTGACCTAATTAATATTTTCTTACAGTGACAAAGAAGCATAATTTCAACAATTGGAAATTAAAACAGCAAACCTTATTCGTTAGGTTATAAAATTATAGGTGGATTATGACCTATACATGCACATTTTAAAGATGATTGTGTGGCTATCGGTCCTTTATAGAGATGAACTTGTTTATTAGGTAATAATTTTGAAAGGTGGTGATAAAAACCAAGTTTTCCAGATGTAACAATAGAGTAGAAAAATAACGTTGAATGTGTTTTTTGTGGGAAAGTCAACCTGGCTGCAAGGCTGATGCAGGGACCCCAAGAAACGTGACCAAGAAGGTGCGCCGGTTAGCCGCACAGAAAATAAGTTGCTTGTTGGCTAGAGGAGTGACTCTGAAATCAGGAAGTGAACTTCAGAATAGGAAAAAAAAAACTTTGTTACTGTCACTTTGGGTTTATTCCTTCAACAAAATCGTTATTTCAGGTATCTGGCTGAAACTTTGGGAAAGCAGAATCTCATTTGAGGATCTGTGGCCTGGTACACAGGATGCCAGGGCAGGTTATCATTGGAAATGCTTACTTCTTTCCACATCCACCTACTGTTTCCCAGTTCCCAGAACCATGTTTCACCCTCTAGAGGTCTGAAGATTCTCCCTGAGTAATGCTGAACCAGGGCCTCCTTAGAGACACAAAGGCCATAAAATCCATAAAACATATTAGTTAAGATTCTAAGGTTTGAAACAGATAGTTACAGGTTTAAGTTTCTGATATGCCTCTTACTAGCACTGTGAACTTAAACAACTATGTGTAACTCAACAGGTTTTTTCTTCACCTGTGAAATTTGGGTATGCATCTCAAGAGAGGAATAATGCATAATAAATAGCCCTGTGGCTGGTAGGCTTCAAGGAGTGAGTTTCAGAAAGGAAGAAATGCCATCAGTGTCTAATTCTGAAAAGATTCCAAGTGAGTACCAAAGAGCCTATATGTAATCAGGGCAGTTAAAGATACAGAGATCGTTGAAGACATTAGTAACATTACCTTCACTATTTCAAAAAAGAGAGATTAAAAATAGTATCTAGAATAGGGTAGGTTCAAGAATTTGCAAGGTGTAAGGCATTGGAGATGTTGAGTCTCAGAGGAGCCAGAGTTTTAAAAAGATCAAAATACTGATGGCCTAGGAGTGGCAACTAGAATAAAATTCATTGATGAGCCCAGCCCTGGACCCTGAGCTGGACAGTGTTTGAAAGGACGTTCACATGAAAGGACTATTGGGGATGGAGGATCCGCACAGAGCACCCGAGCGCAGGTCAGGCAGGGAGAGCGCGAACCTCTGCAAACCACCAGCATGGTGGGGGCCGCTGATGTGCAGCTCTACAGGGCAGGACAGAGTGGAGGGGAGTGGAGAACGGGTCTGGCTCATGCCTAGAAGCACAGAGCAAGCATAGGGTCTTGAGAGGTCAGTGGAAGGCAGATGGAGGTGAGGAGGCTTTCCTTGGGGTTTGACTGTTAATGTCAGAAATGAGAGGCAGGTTCTGAATCTGATAGGAAGGCATCTTGCTTCACTCATCTCTGCTTTTTGTCATTTTGAGACACAATGATAAAACAATTAAGATGCCTCTTTGTGGTAAAGGGTTTCTTCTTGAATATTTCAGTCACCGGTGTGTCCTCCTGAAGAGGCACCCTGTGCTTTGTCCTGCTGCTCCAGCAGGAACGCTGCACCTCAGGGTCCCCCGGACTTTTCCTCTGAACCCGTAAAGCATACAATTTCCCCTCTTACCTGTCTCTCTGAGAAAGAAGTTGAATTGGTTTGATGATTTTAAAACTTAATTAAATCCTTACTCCCGGGGAAAATAGTGCTATTTTTATGTCCCCAAGGCAGTATTTCTTAAAATTTGGTCCTTAAACAATATGCATCTAATTCTTCTAGAGAACTCATTAAAACGTACATTCGTGAGCTCCACCTTAAACATACCAAATCAGAATTTCTGATCAGGAGATTTGAGAATCTTCCACTGCTAAGAATTTCTACTCACTTTTGAGAAGTAAGTTTTAAAATTCAGGTGCCCCCCCCCCCCACAATTTAGAGAAAATCATTACATTTCTAAGAGAGGGAGTAGATGGAACCCCTAGAGCTCAGCAGTGGTAATTAAAGCTTCTGGACCCTAGAGCTCACATGTGTGTTTACACCCTCAGGGCTGGAAGAGGTCTCAGGTTTAGATTTTCAGCAGGACACATGTGAGAAGCATTCCAGATCCCAAACAGGATGACTAGAGAAGACAGGCCTTGGACGACAGCGACTATGTATGACCGAAAATAACTGTGGCCTGAGAAATGCAGGAAGTGGTCAGCTAGAGAGGGCAGCTACGGTCTCCAGGTCCAAGCACCAGGGAGCTGCAGCTGGGCCACCTGAACCAGCACCGCATTAGTGTCACGTCAGGGCCACAAGAGACAGCGACGTCAACAGGGAGCTGGCCAGTGACATGGCCCCTGGGAGCACGCTTCAGATTCAGAAGATCCACAGGCTGACTGAATGGAGTAAAGCACTACAAGGGACAGATGGACCTTGTGCCATTTCCAAGTTAGGGTCTTAGAATCTTAAGCAAGTTTCAATATAACTTGAAAGAAAATATTTTTGGAAAGCAGGTCCTCTGGGTTACTTTTTTTAATAACCTAAATGGGATACCCAGTGCTCATTGAGAGAATGACACACTAGTTAAATGGGAGAAACTGCTATTACAGCATAAAAAATTTTAGAGAAAAGTGTATCAAGAAAGGTCTTTAATACAGAGAACTGTGTCACCAAGATGGTGACATAGGTTGTTTCCAACTTCCCTCCACCTCATAAGAAGGCTGACTAACAACTCTTTGAGAGTAAGACACTGCTGAGAAGGTCCTAGAACACAGGGTGAAGCTCAGACACCGCTACGCCACCGAGACCAGGACAGACCACCTCGGAAGGTAAGAAGAGCAGGTACATGTTGACGGCATTGCTCCCCACACCCCCACCTGCCCCAGGCCAGCTCAGCACCACACAGAGGTCTCCCCTGTGCCTCCAGGTCCTACGGTGAGAGAAGAGAACCCGAGAAGGACAGACTGCCTCCCCCAGCAAGGCGGGCCCATTTGCAGGAGCGCCCACTCTGATCTTGCACCACAGGGATGGCAGGGGAATCTGGGGCTCAAACCCTGGGAATCTGTGATGGAGAAGTGGGGAGGGATGATGACAACTAGCCCAGGGGTCTTGGCAGACCAAGAAGTCCATACTTGTAGTAACCAAGTAGCTACCCCAACCAGCAGCTCTGCTCATCTGCAGAAGCCAAGCTGGAGGTGCACTCTGACCAGGGCACTCGGTGATTCAATCCTCAAATGAGGAATTTTGCTGTTTGCTTCTGTCCACACAGGGACCTGAATAACAGTCCCACCCACTGTGGAGTGTCTTCCGGGCCCATCTGACCATAGGGGCAGGCAGTAACTCCTGAAAGCTGAGCAATCCAGTGGCATTCAAGCCAAGAGGTGGGCAGGCAGAGAGCAGATTGAGAAGCACAGCTAGTGGCCCTGAACTTGGGGTCGAGGGAGCCTTGAGTGAAGACAACAAACAAAGAGCCTGATCAGCTTTATGGCTGCTTCTCCCTCTGTGCCTGGGAGGAAATATAATTTGTAGCTTCCTTGAACTCAGCCTTCAACTTGTTCCAGCCAGGGAACCTAACCAGAGCACAAGGGAAGCTGCAGAGCTCATGTGACAACCCTATGCACAGTGGCATCTGAACAGAGAATGCTGACTGGCTTCTCCACCTGCAAAGCCAGCGGTCTGAATGACCAGGGAATTCAGTGTCCATGTGGCGTGATCCCGTCTCCAAACAATGAGCTATACAGGCCCTGGGTCCTGCCCTGCTGCCCTGCCAGGCAGTAAAGCTGATTCATAACCCTGTCTAATACTGAATATAGTTCCCAGTCCCAACCAGCCAGTAAGCCTGGCCAGAGAACCCAGTGACTGCAGAGCCCATTCAACAGCCCTCTTGGACAGGGAACCAAGTCAGAAGTCCTGTCCAACTGTTCTCAGCTAGTGGCACACTGCCCCACCTCCATCCTCAGAGCTTGAGCTGTTACCCCAACCCAAGAAAGACCTTAACAGCAGGCCCCACTTGTCCAGCAACATTGCTGGTGGAGTTATCCATCTGTCCATTAAATACAGTTCCAAAGGAAACAAAAGCACTAATTCAAAAAGATATCTGCACACTAATATTCACCGCTGAATTATTTACCGTAGCCAAGACATGAAAACTACCTAAATGTTCATTAACTAGATGAAGGATAAAGAACTTGTGGCATATATACAATGGAGTATTATTCAACCATAAAAAATGAGGAATGCCTACCATTTGTGAAGGTGTGGATAGACCTTGAAGACATTATGCTAAATGAAGTAAGTTAAAGAAAGACAAATATTCTATGACCTCATTAAAAAAACAAAACCCAAACTCAAAAAAAGATCAGACTTGTGCTTGCTAGGGGTAGAGGGTTGGGGAGGGGAATTTGGAGGAAGGTGGTTAAAAGCACAGACTTCATAACATACAATATGACCACTATAGCAAACATTGCTGTGAGATACATAGGAAAAGCTGATGGGAGTAAATCCTATGACTTCTCATCACAGGGAGAATTTTTTCCTTTTTTTCTATGGTTTTCCTTTTATTATATTTATATGAGAAGATGGATGTTAGCTGAACCTATTGTAAACATTTCACAACATATGTAAATAGAACAAAATTAATAATAAAGAGAGTACTTGTTTCAGACAAAATTACTTCTTAAACATAGTCAAAACTACTGACTTAGCACTATAGCAGAGATGATTTTTTAAAGAGAGAATAAAAGAGATAATTTTGCACCAGTGTGAGCAAACACGTAAAGCTTGTAACCATGGATGTTCCCTAACAGACCGTGTTCACAAAAGTCTGTGTTTTCTGTATTAAATTTTGTTGTTGGAACTTAGAATTTTCCCATAAGGGAAAAAACGTTAAAGAATGAGGACTCTGGAGTCAAACAGCCAAGGGTCCAGTCAGTTCTACCACTTCATAGCACTTCTGCCCAGTAGCTTACTGGGTGATTTAGGGCAAGTTACTTCTGAGTGCCATTTTTCCTGTGTAAAATAGAGAAATGAAAGTGTATTTCCCAGGGCTGCTGTGAGAAGTGACATGATGCATGCAAAGCTCTCAGGAGAGTGGAGTAGCATTAGCTGTTACAACTACCCTATAACCTTGTTTTATTTTTTTTAATTGCTTAGCAGACCTCTGTCAGTCATGAAACAAAAAACCAACTATCTTAGCTTGCCCAATTAAACAGTCAGAGTGAGAAATTCCCTTTACTCGTGAAGATGCTCACCATATCAAATTAGAGCCAAAGGAGGAGGATAGGGCTGGATGCAGACAGTGAGAGCACACACCCCCCTCCTGTCTGGAAACCCGAGCAGCCTAGGCAGGCCACGCACAGCCGTACAGAATGCTTCAAGGTGCGGGACACTTCTCATCTAAATGGTTTAAATGTCTCAGTACATTCTAGGAAGTGTTTTTTTTAAGAGAATAGCTCCAAAATTTCAGAAAAATGAAACAGAAAGGCTTCATAACATTGGTTAGTGCCAAAAACCAAGAGCAGAGTACCCACAGTACTGTGAAAACATAAATGTTGTTTTTGTCACTCGCTATAGTGGCCTCTCTCAACTTCCGAGCCCTATAAATCAATATAGACAGTGATAATTCCTTCTTCCAGAGCCAAGTTTTGTTTTCTGCATCTCTCATGACTGCCAATATATCACCGTCATTATCAACCACCATCTTCCCTCACCATAGACCCACTTGGCATCATTCACCACTCGTTACCTTACTGTGAAGAAGTGACTATAAATTAGGCATTTCCTGTTTTCTGAAAGATTCTTTAAGTCTATAAAGTTCATTTTTTCAAGTATCTCATTACATAAATAAGATCATCTGTTTCTTTTGCCAAAACTTGTGATTGTTGAAGAAATTCAACATTGTTGTCATTGCTAGTGTCAAATATTTCTGACATGTCAAGTGCAAGAAATGCAGGAACAAAAAGGCTGTTGGCAAAATATGTGATGTGCCTTGAAGAAAACAATTTCAACAGAGCAATTAGGGATATATGCCAAATTATCAAAGGCAAGTTACTAAACAAATAAAAACAACTTCTTTTAAAATTATTGTGATGGAAGGTAATAGAGGAATATGTTAGCAGCCTGAAGGGAAGGCTGTGAAAAATTTGGTAAGTATAAGCCTGTCTTTTTAACATTTGACCAGCAGAAAATATGGTGTACAGTTACTATCTTCAATTTGTCAACTCCTATTCACTCCAACATACATATCAATCAAGCTTTTCTTGTTACAGTTCCACTGAAGCCATTTGGTCAGGATCACGAATGACTTTTATTTTTCTAAATCTGTGTTGTTCTGTGCTCTTTGACCTCTCAACTGCTTGCAAGGTCACTGACCACTGTGCCATCTTGACACACTTTCTTCGCATGGCTTTCGGGCACTGGGTTTTTTCTTGTTTTATCACTGCCTTCTCTGCAATCTCCTCCACTGGTTCTTCTTTCTCTGCCTGGCCTCCAAATGGGAGCATGTATCAAGAATTTGTTGTGGTCCTTCTTTTTTCTTGATCTGACCACTTTCCAGAATGACACTGAGATATTTAATTTCACAGTTGACATCTTTGCATTGCCATCCAACATGGCTCTGAAAATTAATACTCTCAGAAAAGATTTTGTGCCTACCCTCCAACCTCTCAGTTCTGATCTTTTCTAAGTATTTCACAGCTGGTAAATGGCATCATGGCAATTTCAGTAAAAGAACAAACTTCTAAGTATTCTCAACTTTGCATTCCTCCCTACCAATTCTCCAACGTAATCTTCAAATTGTTATCTTTTTCCTCCTTCCCCACCAAAATCCTTTACTCAATTAATTGCTTTCTATCTTCACACTTCCACTTAAATGCAAAATCCATGAACTTTAATCTGGACTAACATGGTAGGCTCTTCTCCCTCTCACGAGGCTCCCTAGAATTAGTAAACAGCTCACCTACATGACACTTGATTTGTGCAGCACATTGTTTAGGACATTATAATGCACATGAATTCAATTGTTAAAAACCATGGAAGTATAGCACTTTCATTTAGATGAGCAAACTGGAGGGTGCAGTCACATTGTAGGCATTATTTCTGTTCTGCAGTCAGAGGGATGTTTTCAAATTTTAGGGTAGACAATATCAACAGCCTGCTGAGGTCTTCCAGGAGATTGTTATGACTCAGAATAAAATGCAAGCTCTGTGCCCTGCCTCACCGAGCCCTGTGTAATCCCGCTGCCTCTTTCCTGCTTCAGGGCTGTCTGGCCCTGGCTGGACCTCCACATGGCAGAATACTCTAGGGTTCAGTGCATGGTCATCTATCTCCTCTCATCTCAGTTTATCTCTTCGAGTCCCACATTTAAAAATACCACTTCAATACATACTTGATGAATGAATGAGTGCACAAATATGAAATTATAGTAGAATTCATCAAAAAGTCACTTTTTTGCCTTTGCCATAAGTTAAGATCCTAGGGAGAAAGAGTAGTTTAAGAAGTTGTGGATGAATAATTCAGAAATAAAAGTTGGAAACTTAAGAGTCAAGTGATCATATGTGTATCATCTTGACTCCCAAGTTTGATATCATCTCCATGCATGTATGAAACTGTCTACTTGACATCTCTACTTATCAAGTTTAAAACAGAATTCTTGACTTCATATCTTCTCTTCACCATATACTAACAAAGATAAAACACACATGCCTCACCTATGCTCTTCTCCATCTTCATAAGTACTACCATCATTTAATCAAGCCAAGTATGTCACAAATATTCTGGTCTCATTTCCTTGTCTCTTACCCCAAATTAGGCAGTACTGTGAACTCCTCCGGCTTCCAACAATCTCCCACCTCACGCTAAGGCACTTGCAGCTTGCTCTTGGAAGGTCTCCGGAGACTCCTTGCCTGTCTCACTGCTCCAGCTCCTGCCTACTTTTTTATCTGTATAATAAAACCTGTCCATCCTCATTCTCCTGATTTCAGCTACACTGGCTTTTTTCCCCTAAACATACCCAGCACACTTCAACCTCTACCTCTGCACACATGGTTTCTCCTGTCAGATACTGTATTTTCTCCTTAATCTCACCTCTTTAGAGAACTGAGAGAGAATCCACCTAAAATACTAGCATGGTTACCATCAGTATTTCTATCACCTCACTTTATATCATTTGTATATGTTATCTTTATTCTCCATACACTCACATACACATCAAAATTAGCTTTCTTGGTGCCATTTATTGCCTGTCTTCTCCACTAGAATGTAAACTCAATAAAGAGAAGGATTTGTTCACATCTCTATCCCCAGTATCTAAATCAATGCCTGGCAACAGAGGATATTTTCAATCAACAATTTCGGAAGGAACATTGACACAAATTTGGGACTTCCTTACTTATATCCTACTGAAGCCTCAGTATTTAGAGATACAGTCTGGCTAGTTTTAAAATGTGAACTATTTAAGATAACACTTAAAGGTTAGAGCTAAGAACATAATTGGTATGTTACAGAACTTGATGCATTTTTGATACCTAGAATAAATTATCCTCAGATTGCTGCTATGTAGACCAATGTCTTCTCTAGACATTGAGCAACTGGTTGAGTATATAATGTAACAGATGTGCCATTATGTAGTAAATCAGTAAGTTTTAAACTCTGACTTCTATCCCATATGCAGAAATATATTTTACCAGTACATGATCACTTATATATGAGTTTGCATGAACACTCACAATCGAAACTTTACCATTTATTCTTTCTATGTGTAATGTATTTCCACCTTTTCTACTGTAGTCTACTCTATCCTACTCCATTTTGGTTTCATTATGTTTCATTTTCAAAATGTTCTTCCAACCTAACTGATTTTATGATGCAGAAAAGTTTCCAAACCATAGTTTACAAAGCACTACAGGCTACATAAAAGATTTTTTTTAAAAAGGAAACAAGATATAAATTTTGTTTCTAAACTTAAGGAAAGAATTCTAAAGACAAGAACCTCTCCACATCTTCACATCTCCACATGGATTATCCTTTAAGTAAATAAGTAGCAAAGGATAATGTCTTGTATGTTTGTGGTTATTATCAGTATTGCAACACGCATTTTTTTCTGGTAAACTGAAAAGCAGATTCAGGTCAAGGACTCACAGAATCCAATCTGCTCATTTTTTTTTTGATTGTTTGATTTTAAGTTCATTACATTCAATTTGATTACCTCTGAATTATACAGGAACACTTTAAGACTTTATTTTAGCTTGGGTTTCTAGCAAACAAATCAATAGAAGAGATGGTTTAAAAGCTCTGGGTGATATAAGGCAAGGACTGAGCGTAGGCTTCATGGCTAGACAAAGCCTCTCCTGGTTTATCCAAAACCTCAGAGAGGAAAGCATTTTCTGCTCAAATCTGTGCAGTGTTTTAGGAAATGTCAAAGTGAACACTACAAGCCTTAAAATTTGAACTGTTGAGGTCAAAATAATCATCTGAATTTGCCTGGCATATCTACTGGGAAAAAAAATGAGAAAAATTACAAATATAAAAGCAAATTGCCACATATACAGCAAGTAGAGAGTTATTTTAGAAATTTTCTTTTTTTATTTTGAAATAAGCTGTAGGGGGAAAGGGTTTAGTGTCAGAAGGAAGCTACAGTATTTCTTTTTAAACCAAATTTATTGCATGCTTATAGAACCATATAGACTTCTAATTCACGGACCAAGAATCATTTTGAGGAGCTATCTATAATAATCCATGAGAGATATTCATTTAAATTTGACAGTAGCAAGATTTAGTAGTGGGAAAATGAACTGATTCTCAGTGTGGTATCAATATATTATGAATTGTGTCACTAAGTTCATCATCTAATAAAAACACACAGGTTATTTGAAATTTTCTAATTACAAAATTTTTAGGAATTAAATTTTTGTGTTCTTATCTTTCTTATTTAATTTGTGTATATACAGGTCTTTCAAAAAGGTACAGAGTGATACACAGATTAAAACAATGCAAGAGTATATATATGTTTAAATAGGTAAACTAAAATAAAGTCCACAGAATGGACTTACATACACATACACATACAAACACACACACACACACATACACAGTAAATATGCTGATATATCAAAGCCTTTTTGGAATTTTTAAGTAATATATGTAGATCTAAATTTCCTGACATGAAAAAAAGATAGCCAAAGTAGCTTAGGTATGTTCCATCAAGAGAAATCATTTATATAAATTTGCCCCCCCACCCACCAAAAAAAGGTAGCTACACTCTAACAGGAAATTATCCGATGGAGAGTTACAGAAGAAACAGACATCCTACCACAAGTATTTTTACAAAAGATTTTAAAACAGCAGCAAAATAAATAAGTAAATAAACCAAAAAACATCATCCAGACAGCTCTTATTTTGATCATTTATAACAAGAGGGGAAGTACAAAGGGCGGCAGGTATTCTGTTAGCAATTTACATTGTGAGTTACACATTTTTTTAAATTAAGGTATCATTGATACACAATCTTATGAATATTTCAATGAGCAACATAGTGGTTTCAACTTTCACCCATATTATCGAACTTCCCCTACCTACCCCATTGCAGTCACTGTCTGCAAAGTAAAATGTTTGTCTTCTACTTCTGTACAACCTTCCCTGAAACTTACCTATACTGTGAGTGCTAATTATAACGCCCCTTAATCTCTTTCTCGGGCACTCTCTACTCACCCTCCCAAGCCCTTCCCTTTGGTAACTGCTAGTTCCTTCTTGGAGTCTGGGAGTCTGCTACTGTTTTTTTTCCTTCAGCTTTGCTTTGTTCTTATACTCCACAAATGAGGGAAATCATTTGGTTCTTGTCTTTCTCTGCCTGGCTTATTTCACTGAGCATAATACCCTCTAGCTCCATCCATGTTGTTGCAAATGGTAGGATTTATTTTCTTATTATGGCTGAATAATATTCCATTGTATATATGTACAACTTCTTCTTTATCCATTCATCTACTGATGGAAACTTGGGTTGCTTCCATATCTTGGCTATTGTAAATAGTGCTGTGATAAACATAGAAGTGCATATGTCTTTTTGAATCAGGGATCTTGTTTTCTTTGGGTAAATTCCTAGGAGTGGAATTCCTGGGTCAAATGGTATTTCTATTTTTGGTTTTTTGAGGAACCTCCATATTGCTTTCCACAATGGTTGAACTAATTTGCATTCCCACCCTTTCTCTGCGTCCTTAAAACAGAGATCAAGCAATATATGGAGACAAACCTACCAGCATTTGTTGTTCCTTGTTTTTTCAATGTTGGCCATCCTAACTGGTGTGAGGTGATAACTCATTGTGGTTTTAATTGCATTTCCCTGATAATTAGTGATGTGGAGCACCTTTTCATGTGCCTGTTGGTCATCTGAATTCCTTCTTTGGAGAAGTGTCTGTTCATATCCTCCACCCATTTTTTTTTCAAGTTATTTGCTTTTTGGGTGTTGAGGTGTGTGAGCTCTTTATATATCTAGAAGCTAACCTCTTACCAGATAAGTCATTTATGAATATATTCTCATACTATAGGATGCCTTTTATTTCTGCTGATGGTGTCCTTTGCTATACCGAAGCTTTTTAGTTTCATGTAGTCCTATTTGTTAATTTTGGCTTTTGTTTCCAATGCCCGGGAACATGTGTTCAGGAAAAAGTTGTTCATGTTTATATTCAAGAGATTTTGCCTATGTTTTCTTCTATGAGTTTAATGGTTCCATGACTTACATTCAGGTCTTTGATCCATTTCAAGCTTACTTTTGTGTATGGGGTTAGACAATAATCCAGTTTCATTCCTCTTGCATGTAGCTGTCCAGTTTGCCAACACTAATTGTTGAAGAGGCGTCATTTCCCCACTGTATGTTCATGGTTCCTTTATCATATATTAATTGGCCATATAAGTGTGGGTTTATATCTGGGCTCTCTATTCTATTCCATTGATCTGTGGGTCTATTCTTGTGCTAGTACCAAATTGTTTTGATTGCTGTTGCTTTGTAGTAGAGCTTGAATTTGGGGAGTGTGATCCCCACAGCTTTGTTCTTCCTTCTCAGGATTGCTTTGGCTATTCAGAGTCTTTTGTGGTTCATATGAATTTTAAAATGATTTGTTCTAGTTTGTTGAAGAATGCTGTTGGTATTTTGATAAGTACTGCACTGAATCTGTAGATTGCTGTAGGCAGGATGGCCATTTTGATAATACTAATTCTTCCTATCCATGACCACAGGATGTATTTACATTTATTGTTGTCTTCTTTAATTTCTCTTATGAGTGACTTGTAACTTTTAGGGTATAGGTCTTTCACCCCCTTGCTTACGTTTATTCATAGGTTTTTTTTTCATGCAATTGTAAATGGAATTGTTTTCTTGATTTCTCTTTCTGCTAGTTCATCATTAGCATATAGGAATGCAAGAGATTTCTATGTATTAATTTTGTATCCTCCATATTTGCTGAATTCTTAGTTCTAGTAGTTTTGGGGTGGATTCTTTAGGGTTTTTTTACATATAATATCATGTCATCTGCAAACAGTGGCAGTTTAACTTGTTCCTTACCAATCTGTATGCCTTTTATTTCTTTGTGTTTATTGATTGCCATGGAAAGAACCTCCAGAACTATGTTGAATAAAAGTGGGGAGAGTTGGCATCCTTGTCTTGTTCCCGATCTTAGGGGAACAGTTTTCAACTTTTTGCCATTGAGTATGATAGCTGTGGTTTTGTCATGTATATTCTTTATTAAGTTGAGGTATGTTACAACAATACCCATTTTGTTGAGAGTTTTTATCATGAAAGGA
Organism: Smutsia gigantea; assembly: GCA_032199065.1. Taxonomy (NCBI): domain Eukaryota; kingdom Metazoa; phylum Chordata; class Mammalia; order Pholidota; family Manidae; genus Smutsia; species Smutsia gigantea. The sequence continues at coordinate 271,877 of JAVSCE010003048.1, forward strand.
TGCTGAAATTTGTCAAATGCTTTTACAGCATCTATTGTGATGATCATATGATTTTTGTCCTTTTTGTTGATGTGGTGGATGATGATGGATTTTCGAATATTGTACGATCCTTGCATCCCTGGAATAAATCCCAGTTGATCATGATGGATGATCTTTTTAATGTATTTTTTAATTCATTTTGATAATAGTTTGTTGAGGATTTTTGTATCTATGTTGATGAGGGATACTGGTCTGTAATTCTCTTTTTTTGTGTGGTGCTTTTGTCTGCTTTTGGTATTAGAGTGGTGTTGGCCTCATAGAATGAATTTGGAAGTATTCCCTCTTCTACTTTTTGGAAAAAATAAGGAGGATGGGTATTAGGTCTTATCTAAATGTTTGATAAAATTCAGCGGTGAATCCATCTGGTCCAGGCGTTTTGTTCTCATGTAGTTTTTTGATCACCAATTCAATTTCATTGCTACTAATTGGTCTGTTCAGATTTTCTGTTTCTTCCTGGGTCAGTCTTGGAAGGTTGTATTTTTCTAGAAAGTTGTCCATTTCTTCTAGGTTATCCAATTTGTTAGCATATAATTTTTCATAGTATTCTTTAATAATTATTTGTATTTCCTTGGTGTCCACAGTGATTTTTCCTTTCTGATTTCTGATTCTGTTTATGTGTGTACTTTCTCTTTTTTTCCTGAGAGTCTGGCAAAGGGTTTATCTGTTTTGTTTTGTTTTGTTTATTTTCTCAAAGAACCAGCACCTGGTTTCATTGACTCTTTCTATTATTTTTATCTTCTCAATTTTATTTATTTCTGCTCTGATCTTTATTATGTCTCTCCTTGTAGTGACTTTGGGCCTCCTTTGTTCTTTTTCTAGTTTCACTAATTGCATTTAGACTGTTCATTTGGGATTGTTCTTTCTTGAGGTAAGCTTGTATTGCAGTATACTTTCCTCTTAGAACTTCCTTCACTGCATTCTACAGGATTTGGGCTGTTGAGTTGTTGTTTTCATTTGTCTCCATATATTGCTTGATCTCTGTTTTAACTTGGTCATTGATCCATTGATTATTTAGGAGTATGTTATTACACCTCCATGTGTTTGTTGGCTTTTTTGTTTTCTTTGCATAATTTATTTCTATTTCATACCTTTGTGGTCTGAGAAGCTGGTTGGTACAATTTCAATCTTTTTGAATTTACCTAGGCTCTTTTTGTGGCCTAGTATGTTATCTATTCTGGAAGCATTCCATGTACACCTGAGAAGAATGTATATCCTGCTTTTATGCATGGAGTGTTCTGTAGATGTCCGTTAGGCTCATCTATTCTAATGTGTTGTTCAGTGCCTCTGTCTCCTTATTTTCTGTCTAGTTGCTCTCTCTTTTGGAGTGAGCGGTGTGTTGAAGTCTCCTAAAATGAACGCATTGCATTCTATTTCCCCTTTTAATTGTGTTAGTATTTGTTTCACATATTTGGGTGCTCCTATATTGGGTGCATAGATATTTATAATGGTTATAGCCTCTTGTTGGACTGACCCCTTTATTATTATGTAATGTCCTTCTTTGTCTCTTGTTACTTTCTTTGTCTATTTTGTCTGATATAAGTACTGCTACTCCTGATTTTTATTATTATTTGCATGAAATATTTTCCAACCCTACACTTTTAGTCTGTGTATGTCTGTGGGTTTGAAGCAAGTCTTTTTTAGGCAGTATATAGATGCTCTTGTTTTTTTTATCCATTTTGTTATTCTATGTCTTTTGATTGATGCATTCATTCCATTTAAGTTTAGGGTGATTATCAATAGATATGTACTTTTTGCCATTGTAGGCTTTAGATTTGTGGTTACCAAAGGTTCATGGGTAACTTCCTTATTACCTAAAAGTCTAAATTAACTCACTTAATATGCTATAAAAACAATCTGAAGGTTCTTTTTTTTCTCCTTTTTCTTCCTCCTCTACTCTTTATATATTAGTATCATATTCTGTACTCTTTGTGTATCCCTTGACTGACTTTGTGGGTAGTTGATTTAATTTTGCATTTGCTTGGTAATCAATTGGTCTAATTCCATTACAGTGGTTTTATTTTCTCTGGTGACAGCTATTTAGCATTAGGAGCACTTCCATCTAGAGCAGTCTCTTTATAATACACTGTAGATATGGTTTGTGGGGGGTAAATTTGAACAACTTTTGCTAATCTGGAAATTGTTTAATCCTGCTTCAAATATAATAATCTTGCTGGGTAGGGTATTCTTGGTGGGAGGCCCTTCTGTTTCATTGCATAAAATATGTCATGCCACTCCCTCTTGGCCTGTAAGGTTTCCACTCGGAGGTCTGTTGATAACTTGTTGAGCTTTCCTTTGTACATTACCTTTTTTCTCTCTCTGGCTACTTTTGATTTTTTCTCTCTCTGGCTACTTTTGATACTCTGTCCTTGTCCTTGACCTTTGCCATTTTAATTATTATATATCTTGATTGTCTTCCTAGGGTCCCTTGTGTTGGGAGATACCTGCACTTCCATGACCTGAGAGACTATTTCCTTCCTCAGACTGAGGAAGTTTTTAGCAATTATTCCTCAATGACACTTCCTACCCCCTTTTCTCTCTCTTCTTCTTCTGCTACTCCTATAATGGGAATATTGTTCTTGGACTGGCCACATAGTTCTTTTATTTTTCTTTCATTCCTAGAGATCCTTTTTTCACTCTGTGCCTCAGTTTGTCTTCCTGTTCTCTAATATCTATCTCATTTACCATTTCTGTATCATCGAATCTGCTTTTAAACCCATCCATTGTGTTTCTTCTCAGATTATTTTTTTCCAAAGTTTCTGTCTCTTTTTTGAGGTTGTCCCAGAAATCTTGAATGTTTTTCTGTAGCTCCATGAGAATGTTTATGATTTTTATTTTGAAATCTTTATCAAGAATATTGGTGAGGGACTTCCGGGAAGACGGTGGTGTGAGCAGGGCAGCAGAAATCTCCCAACACTATATTTATCTACGAAAACACAGAAAATACATCTATTCCTAAAACAGAGACGAGAATACACAGGAAAGCGCACAGCGTGCAGCTACACCCGAGAGGACTCGGCACCCCAAGAGGCGGGTAAGATACGGAGCCGCGACCCGGCGGGACCCGAGCCCTCCCCCACCCCAGCGCACCGGCGGGAGGAGAGGATTCAGAGCCGGGAGGGAGTGGAAGTGCACCCCGCGAAGTAGCCAGCCCCGGTGATCTGCGCGGGGAGCGCTGACCCACATTGCGCAGTGCAGCGGAGATTGGAGAGACAGAGGGGCAGGATCTGAGCGGGGAACGCGCCAGGGTGCTTGCAGCCGGCTCCGGGAAGGAAAAAAAAAGTGCGCGCTTTCCTCAGCGGTCTTAAAGAGACAGGAGCCCAGCGGAGGAGCCGGATCGCCCCAGCACACCCAGCCCAGCAGGCTGGGAGTCCTGGGGAGTTTCAGACGCCTTAGCTGGCGACTGAGGAAGCGTAGCCATACTTAACACTTCTCACTGAGATCAACAGCCTCCTACTCGTTCCCACCCCTGCCAGAGCGATAAAGGGCCCTGCGGAGCAGCACAGTCACAGCTGTGGAATAGTGGGGCAATAGCGACACCTAGAGCATTCCCACAGAATCTACGTCCGGTGGGCATTTTTTTTTTTTGTTTTGTTTTTTGTTTTGTTTTTGTTTTTTCTTTTTTTCTTTCTTTCTTTCTTTTTTTTCTTTTTTCTCTTTTTTTTTCTTCTCTTTTTAAAGTCTTAAAGAGCCCAGCTGACATACGTGGCAACTATCAGTGACCAAATTATACAGCCATGAAAAGACAGAGGAATATGGTTCAGACCAAAATCAACCAGACAACCCCAGAGAGGGAGTCTGAAGGGATGGAAATGCACAGCCTCCCTGAAAAAGAATTTAGAATAAAAGTCATAACCATGCTGATGGACCTACAGAGAAATGTGCAAGAGCTGAGGGAGGAAGTGAGGGAACTGAGGAAAGACAATACAGAAATCAGACAAGCGATCGACGGGCTTAACAGCAGAATGGATGAGATGCGAGAGACTGTTAATGGAATAGAAAACAGAGAACAGGAGTACAGAGCAGCTGAGGCAGAGAGAGATAAAAGGATTTCTAGGAATGAAAGAATATTAAGAGAACTGTGTGACCAATCCAAACGGAACAATATTCGCATTATAGGAGTACCAGAGGAAGAAGAGAGAGAAAAAGGGATAGAAAGTGTCTTTGAAGAAATAATTGCTGAAAACTTTCCCTCGCTGGGGAAGGAAGTAGTCTCGCAGTCCACCGAAGCTCATAGATCTCCCAACACAAGGGACCCAAGGAAGACAACACCAAGACACATAATAATTAAGATGGCAAAGATCAAAGATAAAGACAGGGTATTAAAGGCAGCTAGAGAGAGAAAAAAGATCACCTACAAAGGAAAACCCATCAGACTATCATCAGACTTCTCAACAGAAACCTTACAGGCCAGAAGAGAATGGCATGATATATTTAACGTTATGAAACAGAAGGGCCTCGAACCAAGAATATTGTATCCAGCACGATTATCATTTAAATATGATGGAGGGATTAAACAATTTCCAGATAAACGAAAGTTGAGAGAGTTTGCCTCTCATAAACCACCACTACAGGATATCTTAAATGGACTGCTCTAGAGGGAAGCACACCTAAGGCTAAAAAGATGTCACCAGAGAAAAAAAAAATCATAGCAAAGAAAGCAGACCATCCAAATACCAACTAAAGGCAAAGAAAAAAACACCTATTATAGAAAGAATGGAGGAGGAGGAATAAGAAGGGAGAGAAAGAAAGAAACATCAGACTGTGTTTACAATAACTTAACAAGAAAGTTAGATTGTTAGATAGTAAAGAAGCAACCCTTGAACCCTTGGTAACCACGAATCTAAAGCCAGCAATGGCAATAAGTACATACCTATCAATAATCACCCTAAATGCAAATGGACTGAATGCACCAATCAAAAGACACAGAGTAACAGAATGGATAAAAAAGCAAGACCATCTATATGCTGCCTACAAGAAACTCACCTCAAATCCAAAGATATACACAGACTAAAAGTGAAGGGATGGAAAAAGATATTTCATGCAAACAACAAAGAGAAAAAAGCAGGTGTTGCAGTACTTGTATCAGACAAAAATAGACTTCAAAACGAAGAAAGTAGCAAAAGATAAAGAAGGACATTACATAATGATAAAGGGGTCAGTCCAACAAGAAGATATAACCATTATAAATATATATGCACCTAACACAGGAGCGCCAGCATATGTGAGACAAATACTAACAGAATTAAAGGAGGAAATAGACAGCAATGCATTCATCTTAGGAGACTTCAACACACCACTCACTCCATAGGACAGATCAACCAGACAGAAAATAAGTAAAGACACAGAGGCACTGAACAACACACTAGAACAGATGGACTTAACAGACATCTACAGAACTGTACACCCAAAAGCAGCAGGAGACACATTCTTCTCAAGTGCACATGGAACATTTTCCAGAATAGACCACATACTAGGCCACAAAAAGAACCTCAGTAATTTCAAAAATATTGAAATCCTACCAACCAACTTCTCAGATCACCAAGGTATAAAACTAGAAATAAATTTTAGAAAGAAATCAAAAAGGCTCCCAAATACATGGAGACTTAACAACACTCTCCTAATTAATCAATG